>JAJAGP010002499.1:58990-111052 GCA_025084515.1 Ancistrus triradiatus | reverse complement strand
ACAACACAACACAATAACACACATCGGTCCTTATAATCCAAACCCAGAGGAGTCTGTAACACAACATAAGACAATCACATTATTTTGTGAAATCTTTTATTTCATTGTATAGGTTCCTTTTGTAAGTCTACGCATTCATTATTACATTACATTTTAGTTATCTGATTGGTTGGTTAGTTACTTGGTTGTTTAGTTTGTTTATTTGAACGCTTACCCATTTAGTAGTACTTCACTTTTTTACTTAACTGATTAGTTTATGAGTTTGTTCATTTACATGTTTACCAATTTATTAGCCCATCGCCTTTCTAGTTTGGTTGATTAGTTACTAAATTAATTATTTTCTTAATTTTCAGGTTTACTAATTTAATCATACATTACAGTTTTTTATTAGATAATTGGTTGGTTAGTTCTTATCATTTGAAGCATGTTTATTAGTCCATCATGTTTCTAGTTAACTGATTGTTCATTAGTTACTTAGTTGGTTAGTTTGTTTATTTGTAATATAACCAATTTAGTCTTACATTACCTTTTAACTTAGCTTATTGTTTTGTAGTTAGTTGGTTGGCTTGTCCATTTGCAAATGTACCAGTTTATTAGTGCATTGCCATTTTAGTTAATGGATTGGTTGGTTAGTAACTTGGTTAGTTTTTTCATTTTGAAGTTTATCCATTAAGCATTATCTGTTTAGTTAGCTGATTGGTTGGTTAGTTACTTAGTGTGCCTTTTTGTTCATTTGCAGGTTTACCTATTTTTGGTGCATCACCTTTTTACCTAGCTGATAGGTTGGTACGATACTTAGTTGGTTAGTTTGTTCATTTTAAACTTTACCCATTTATTAAACTTTACACATTTATTAGTACATCACATTTTAAGAGAGCTGATTGGTTGGTTAATTGGTTAGTTTGTTCATTTTGAAGTTCACCCACTTCACAAACCTATTTTGTTTACTTTAAACAAACTTCATTGATTTGTTTACCCATTTATTAGTTCATTACATTTTTACTTAGCTGATTGGTTGGTAGGTTACTTTATTATAAACTTTAACTGTTTACTAGTACATTACATTTTTACGAGAGCTGGTAGGTTGGTTAATTGGTTAGTTCATTCTTTTTAAACTTTACCCGTTTATTAGCACATTACATTTGTATGAGAGCTGATTGTTTGTAGAGTTCCGTAGTTGGTTAGTTTGATCATTTTCAAGTTTACTCATGAAGTAGTACTTTAGCTTTGAGTTAGCTTATTGTTTGGTTAGTTATTAGTTGGTTAGTTAGTTGTTTACATGTTTAGTAGCACATTAGCTTTTTAGTTAGCTGATTGGGTAGTTATTTAGTTGGTTAGTTGGTCAATTTTAAACTTTACACATGTATTAGTACAGTCATTTATTAGTTAGCTGACTGGTTAGTTGACTAGTTTGTTCTTTTGCAAGTTTAGTGTTTACTAGTACAATACATTTTTAGTTAAATAATCAGTTTGATTATTTACTTGGTTAGTTTGTTATTTGGTGCAATGTGTCATTAATATTAAATAATAATAATGAAGAAAAATTAAAAATAAATAATAAACTCAACATTAGTTTTTTAATTAAAATATAATTTATTACATTGATATTGACTTTTTTGATTAAACCATTACTTTGTTTGATATTTTAGATCATTGCTTGTGTTATTGGACAATGTTTCATTTTTGGCAGGTCGTCCTTTATGTGATTCATCGGTTTGTTAGATTGTTTATTTATTGGATTGTTATTCGTGTATTTTGTTTAATAGCTGGTTTATCTGTAATGAAAAAGCCCCTCTATGGCTGTAACTAATGATTGTAATTATACAGTGTGTGATGGCTTTATGATGGTTTGCACGGTATGTGTATGATTGTGTGTTTGTGTTACCTCTATACAGATCATGAGGAAGTACTTGTTGAACTCTTTGGGACTGCGACGCAGCAGGAATGTACCATTTCTCGCCCCGGCCTTTTTTAGCTTGTGCACAGCGAATTCTGACCTGCGATAAAACGCACCATCATTAACTATAAAGCTTGCCATTTAGCTCTGCTAGCTGATGTTTGATTGGTTTAAGTTAAAGATAAGAATTTGGGAGTACGTGATGGGGCCGTGGCAATGATTCTTGATGTCCTGTAGGAGGCTGGGTGGAGCCACTTCAGAGCAGAAGTAGTGACTGGAGTCTGTGGTGAGTCTGAAATAGCCATCGATCAGAGATAGGAAGGACAAAGCCTTGGCCAATGTCTCAAACTCCACTTCCTGATACAGAAACACGCTTGATTACAAACTGTACTCCATGACTATATATTTAAATATATACAGTGCTTGAAAGTTTTTGAACCCTTTACAATTTTCTATATTTCTGCATAAATATGACCTAAAACATCAAACATCAAGTCCTAAAAGAAGATAAAGAGAACCCAGTTAAACCAATGAGATAAAAATATTATACTTGCTTATCCCAGAAGTTGAGTCTTCTATTCATCTGGACATAGATTGTTGGAGAAACGTTTTGTCACTCATCTAAGTGACTTCTTCAGTCTCAGCTAGTTGGAACACTTCCCCAATCTTATATACAGCACCTTTGCATAACGACTGGTACCAGCACCACTGAATAACAATGGGACCGGTGATCAGTTTAATATGCAGATTGACATAGCCATTAACGACAATGGCCACGTGTGCCATTCACACAGGATTGGGGAAGGGCTGCGATGGCTCTGTTGTAAGATGGTGAGAGGTGTACTCTGAGGCCCCCTTCTCGTTTCAGGGATGGACGTTCCCTTTTTACAAAAATGGCTTCTTTTACTCCACGTTCAAACCATCATTCCTCCATATCAAGGATCTACACGTCGTCATCCTTGAAAGAGTGGCCACTGGCCTGTAGGTGGGTGTAAACCGCAGAAACCCGGCCTGATGAGGAAGGTCTTTGTTGTGCCATTCGTTTCGCCAGTGGCTGTTTGGTTTCCCCGATGTACAATTCCTGGCAATTCTCCCGGCACTTAACAGCGTACACTACATCACTCTGTTTGTGCTGGGGGACCCGATCCTTGGGGTGGACCAGTTTCTGGCGTAGCGCGTTTTGGGGTTTGAAAGCCACTGAGACGCGGTGTTTGGCAAATATGCTTCTCAATTGTTCCGATGTTCCTGCCACATATGGAATCACCACTGGTTTACGCTTAGATTGCGATTGTTGTTCTCGTCTCGTCGATCTGCTGGAGCACTGTTTGGGCGTCTTACCGGCTTTGACAAAGGCCCAGTTTGGATAACCACATTTGCCCAGGGCCTGCTTAATGTGAGATTTCTCTCCATCCTTGGCCGCTGTGTCAGTGGGGACGCTGTCTGCTTGGTGGTACAGTGTCCTGATGACTCCTAGTTTGTGCCTCGGATGATGAGAGTCAAACCTTATGTACTGATCCGTATGTGTTGGCTTACGGTAAACATCGACTTTCAATCGTCCCCCATCTCCAATCACAACTTCACAATACAAGAAGGCTAACCTCCCTGGTGAACTTAATGTGTTTGTCCACTGAGTTGATGTGGTCGGTGAAATGTGGCACTTCCTGAGATTTAAGTTTAACCCAGGTGTCATCCACATATCTGAACCAATGGCTGGGTGGTGTTCCTGAATAGGATATTAGTGCCTTCTTTTCCACTTCTTTTCCATATACAGGTTGGCCACAATAGGTGAAACTGGGGAGCCCATGGCGCACCAATGTTTCTGCCTATAGTACTGCTCTCTGTATGTGAAATAGGTTGATTGAAGACTCAGCTCCAGAAGCAAACACACCTGGTCCGAGTTAAGGGTGGTCCTATTGCTGAGAGTGGGGTCATCCTGTAGTTTCACTCGGACTACCTCTACTGCCTCAGCAACTGGAACGCATGTGAAGAGAGATGTGACATCAAACGAGACCATTGTTTCATCCGTCTCCATAATAACGTCCCTCACCTTTTCTATGAAATCCATGGTGTTCTGGATGTGATGATCCGTGCTGCCTACCAACGGGTTGAGGATTGATGCCAGAAACTTGGCGATGTTGTAGGTCACGGAGTTGATCATACACACAATGGGCCGCAATGGCACATCCTGTTTATGTATCTTAGGTAAACCATACAGACTAGGTGTAGCCTCCCCTGGGTATAATCTGTGGTACAGAGGCCGGTCTATAGCTTTGTCCTGTTCTAAAAACTTCAGACAATCTATCACCTTCTTCTTGTACCCCCTACCAGGATCTCGTTTCAGGGGCTCATAAGTGTTAATGTCTCTAAGGAGAGTCATAACTTTCTCATGATAGTCTGTCTGGTTTAATAAAACAGTGCACCTGCCTTTGTCCGCTGATGTCATTATCCTTACTGAGAGTCGTGAGTGCATTCCTTTCCTCTCTGCTGATGTTGGACGGCGGTGGCTTTGCATTGCTAAGGCAGGCTGAAACTTTCATTCGCAGTTGTTCTGCTTCCATGTCGGCGATGTTGCTGTTGCGGATTGCTGTTTCCGTGGCTGTAATCAGTTCCACTAGTGGTATTTGCCTCGGTGTAACAGCAAAATTCAGCCCCTTAGCCAAGATGTCTTTCACCGCCTGGGTGAGTTGTCTGTCAGACAAGTTTCTTTACCCTTTGTCCACATCCAACAGATTGTTTCTGTCCTCTGTCTCTCTTCCAAGGCTATGTCATTTGCATATTAAACTGATCACCGTTCCCATTGTTATGCAATGTGCGGTAACCAGTTCGTTCTGCAAAGGTGCTGTGTACAAGAGTTGGGGAAAGTTTTTCCAACTGCTGAGACTGAAGAGTCACTTAGATGAGTGACGAAAGGTTTCTCGACAAAATCCTATGTCCAGATTAGAAGATTCAACTCTGTTAGTTTTCTTCCTTTATTATTGAGAATGCATCAAGACGTAACTTGCTTACTTTTTTATTGAGGAAAATGAATCCAATATTACATATTATGAGTTTGCAAAAGTATGGAACCCTAGGATAGCAGTTAATTGTGAAGGTGAAAAAATTGAGAGGTGTTTTCAATCAATGGGATGATAATCAGGTGTGAGTGGGCACCCTGTTTTAAAGAACAGGGATCTAGTCTGCTCTTCACAACACATGTTTGAGGAAGTGTATCAGGGTATGGACAAAGGAGATTTCAGAGGACCTCAGAAAAAGAGTTGTTGATGCTCATCAGGCTGGAAAAGGTTACAAAGCCATCTCTAAAGAGTTTGGACTTCACCAATCCACAGTCAGACAGGTTGTGTACAAATGGAGGAAATTCAAAACCATTGTTACCCTCCCCAGGAGTGATCGACCAACAAAGTTCACTCAAGGCGTGTAATAGTTGGTGAGGTCACAAAGGACCCCAGGGTAACTTCTAAGCAACTGAAGGCCTCTCTCTCACATTGGCTAATGTTAATGTTCATGAGTCCACCATCAGAGGAACACTGAACAACAATGGTGTGCATGGCAGGGTTGCAAGGAGAAAGCCACTGCTCTCCAAAAAGAACATTGCTGTTCATCTGCAGTTTGCTAAAGATCATGTGGACAAGCCAGAAGGCTACTGGAAGAATGTTTTGTGGACGGATGAGACCAAAATAGAACATTTTGATTTAAAAGAAAAACGTTATGTTTAGAGAAAGGAAAACACTGCATTCCAGCATAAGAACCTTATCCCATCTGTGAAACATGGCGGTGATAGTAGCATGGTTTGGGCCTGTTTTGCTGCATCTGGGCAAGATGGCTTGCCGTCATTGATGGAGCAATGCATTCTGAATTATATCAGCGAATTCTAAAGGTAAATATCAGGACATCTGTCCATGAACTGAATCTCAAGAGAAGGTGGGTCATGCAGCAAGACAACGACCCTAAGCACACGAGTAGTTCTACCAAAGAAGAGTAAAGTTCATGTTTTGGAATGGCCAAGTCAAAGTCTTGACCTTTATCCAATCAAAATGTTGTGGAAGGACCTGAAGCGAGCAGTTAATGTGAGGAAACCTACCAACATCCCAGAGCTGAAGCTGTTCTGTACGGAGGAATGGGCTAAAATTCCTCCAAGCCGGTGTGCAGGACTGATCAACAGTTACAGGAAACGTTTAGCTGCAGTTATTGCTGCACAGTGGGGTCACACCATATAAACACTTTGGGGGGGGAAAACCAGGGTCACATGCTTTTGCCACTCACTAATATGTAATATTGGATCATTTCCTCATAAATAAATGACCAAGTAATCATATGTTTTGTCTCGATTTGTTGAACTGGGTTCTCTTTATCTAATTTTATGACTTGTGTGAAAATCTGATGATGTTTTAGGTCATATTTATGCAAAAATATAGAAAATTTTAAAGGGTTCATAAACTTTCAAGCACCACTGTATGTGTGTATAGTTTGTGCTGATTTGTGATTTATGACATGGCATGTTATCCTGTTGGAAGCAGCCAACAGAAGATGATACTGTGCTCATGAAGAGGGGCACATGGTCAGCTACAGTACTCAGGCAGGCTGTAAATAATGTTCAGTTGGTATTAAGGGGTCCAAAGTGTCCCACAAAAACACCCCTCACACCAGCAGCCTGAACCATTAATACCTTGAAGAACAGTTCTGACTTACCAGGCATCGGTCATCCTGTCTGGTCAGTGTCACCACTCGGCCCTCAGCGGGACGTTTCTCCTCACAAACACGCTTCATGTTGATGTCTGTGATTTGAGGGAAGTCGCAAAATGTCTGCCAGACCTGAACAGATCATCACAGAGGAAAATGTGATCACAGAGAAGTCAATGCCGCTTCTGGACATGGTACATTCTTCATCTGTACATTCTTTTTTGTACAGTAATGTTTTAGGTGGTATTTATGAATGTAATGTATTGTAGTCCCTTGTCCATGTGGCTCTATCAGCTATTGATGAATGCGGTGCTGTCTGAGGGATCGAAGATCACCCCTCTTCAGTTTAGGCTTGTACCTTTAACCTTTACGCACTGAAATTCCTCCAGTTTTTAGAGTTTATTACCTGTCCATCATCAGAGCGAGTTTGGATGCCTCCCTCTCCAGTCACTCTCACCATACACGGTGTGTAACAAAATCTCGGCTTCCGTATTCAGGGGTTCCAATGGCGCTCAGCTCCATCAGGTACCTCAGCTTCAGGAGTCTCTCTCCAGCCGAGCAGCGACCGAGGTTCCTCAGAAAACGTTGAAGTGTGGTACGAATCTGGTAACGAGCCAGGCGGTTCATCTGCTGGATTTCAGCTCGGTGTGTCACAGGCAGACAGGACTTATAGCTGGTAGATTTATTTTACAACAATCACAGCAGTTATTAAGAGCAACAGCAACCTTCAACAACATTAAACATCACAGTGTTACATTTAGAAATATTAGTATATATTAATGTCTTTAGCAGTTAATGTGTGAATGTAATCATGAGACACCGCCAGTACCTGGTGGTCCTACACACTTCTTTTGGGCTCTGGTTCTTCTCTTTAGCCTGTCTCAAGAGATCCAGCACAGCCAGGCCCAAACACTCCTCCATGGCACTTAGAGGAGGAGAAATGCCTCTAGAGCCTGAGATCAGATCACTCCGGGACTGCGTTGGGCATACAGCAGGATGCAATAGTATGAAAGATGCACCAAGACCTTCTTTGTACCATCAGATATTAAGCATGGCGGTTCTGTTTACAGGATCGAACCGGTGAGGTTCTGATTCCATCCTTACACAAGTATGTATTTCTTTATGCTTCATGTATTTGAGAGGTTCCAGTGATTGGCGGTACCTGAGCAAAGAGATAATCAATGACTCCATAATCCAGAACAGCGCAAATTCTTCCTGGGGTGAGACTGTAACGATATGTTGCTCTGGAACCCTGTCCAAACCAGCCTGAGAAGTAATAACTGTAGAAAGACACAGTATATGAAATACATTACATAAAAATCAACAATCATCCACGAAGAACTCAATACCACATTTTGTATAAGTCAGTTGGAAGGTGCCTACCATACTCTAACATCTCATAACAATAAATGCTCCACGGAGAAGTGCAAAAGCTTGTAAACATTGTCTGATCTTTCCTGTCTTTCCTGCGTAGTACCAACTGGAATGGCTTGGGGAGGATCTAATGGTATGAGCTGTTCCATTGTTGTAAAAATCACTGCACAAATTAAGTGCCATGAAGAAATGGTTTGAGGTTGAAGCCATGCTGAAGATTGGTCTTGATTGGTCTCCACAAAGTCCTTACCGCCAAACCCCATCAAAGAGTATTAGCTGGAAACCCAGATCTTCATCAAACATCGGTGCAACATCAATATCTCTGATGTTCTTGTAGCTGAATGGAACCAACAGCTCTTAAAAATCATCTTTCCTTGGCTTGGCTGTCTTCAGAGGTGTTTGAGCATCATGCATTGGGTTGCCATGGTTGAGTAGCAAAGCCTAATTCATCATTGGACTCTAGAGCAGTGGAGCCATGATTTCTGGAGCTACCATGTTTGTAACTGACTGGGTTTGGTGAATTCCTGGAGAACTTTGGTTGACCTGAATTAAAGTGAGCTAAATGAAGAAATGGTTTGAGTTTGGAACAGTGTGAGATGGAAAGTCAGAACGTCATCCAGCATCACTGCAGCATCAATATATCTGATATTCTTGTATCTGAATGGAACCAAAAGCTCTCAAAAATCCAGTCACCTTGGGTTTGTTATCTGAATAACTGTGTTAGCATCATGCATTGGGTTCTCACAGTTCTGAAGTAGTGGAACTATGATTTCTAGGGCTATCATTGTTGGAACTGATTTCCAGAAGATCTTTATTTAGTCTGTTTGTATGGTGAATCAAAGAGTTCAGTGAAGGAATGGTTTGAGTTTGGAACCATATGGAAGATCCTGATTGATCTCAACCCCTTCCATCATAATGTTTATTGTAAGTCAGAACTTCAGCTAACATAAACATGTATTTTTATTATGTCATTGATATTATTCTGAAACCAAAAGCTTAAAAAAAAAAAATAATAAATTCATGTAAATCAACTGGAACTGACAGGACTGTGTTGTTTTGGCACTGTGGTGGCCTAGTGGTTAAGGTAATGGGCTATGGACCAGAAGGTCCAGAGTTCAAAACCCACCTCTGCCAGATTGCCACTGTTGGGGCCTTAACCCACGATTGTAAGATTGTGTCAACTGTAAGTTGCTCTGTGTAAGGGTGTCTGCTAAATGACATAACTGTTAATATGCCATGTTTGGGGACAGTCGTAGCCTAGTGGTTAAGGGCTTCTGCAAATTCCACTTCTGCCAAGCTGCCACTGTTGGCCTTGATTAATTGGAAGTCGCTCTGGATAAGGGAGTCTGCTAAATGCTATAAATGTAGTTAAACAGAAGCCATTCTCAACATTCCCTAATATAGCGGAAACCTAAACCTGGAGACTACCGGGTTATGCTGTGTGTCCTTCAGGTGATCAGGCTCTCTACTAACCGCACTCTGTAGTGGAGAGTCAGGTTCTCATCACCCTTAAACACGTGTGTAGGTGGATACCAGAATGACAGATCTTCTGAGGCCAGAGCAAATAAATTATGGAAGACAGGAAGTACACCTGCACACACAGCATCAACAAAATGAATACTTTTATCCAATTCAGGGTTATGAGCATGGAGGGAAGGGAGCATGAGTGAGTGAGAACTTTATAATGACCTCATAATTAATTAATAGTGTGTTTTAGATGCTGTAATATGTGTGTGTGCGTGTGTGTGTTTATAGTCACCACAATATTTAGCAGCCAGCATGCAGATGCTCTCTGCGGTCACATGACCGACAGGAATGGAAATGGTGCTCTCACTTTTTGCCATCACGATGTAGTACAGATGCACAGTGACGAAGGATTTGCAGCTGGACTTTTGACTCCCCGAGCGCTCATAGTTCATCAGCGGCATCGTTTCCTCCTCGCCAACATCCATAGCTTCTGCTGCACACATGCAACACGACACGCAAGTGGAAGAACATCCCAAATCTCTTCTACACGAGGTTCTTCTTAGCCCAAATCAGTCGCGTACATAGAATGCAATCTGAACTAGTTCTCTATGGGAAAATGTGAAAATCTGGAACAGGCTTCTCAAGAAAGAGGAACACTGGACATGCAGTGAAACCACAGAACATTTCTGCAGAGGAAACTCAGTGCTGTTCCTACTCTTTAAGACATTCTGCAAAGATCACACCAAAACCACAGCATGCAACATGAAACAGTCCATGAAGACATGGAGGAATATCCAAAGGTTTCAAACGTGTCTCTTCATGTCCACTAAACACCTATATTTATAAATAATGCCTAAAGATGCTCATTACTTTGTTAAAGGAAATCCTTACAATATAAAATTCCTTGCATGACTGATCAACAGCTACAAAAAATATACATACTGGTTCTGGTTAACTTCACTTGATTTGTTAATAAACATCCATAATGGAAAGGATTTTCATATTCCTCCCTCTACAGTGCATAACATCATTAAACAATTCAAGGAACGTGAAGAAATTTCAGTGCGTAAAGGGTAAAGGCAATAGCCTAAACTGAAGAGGCTCCGCTCCCTCATACGGCACTGCATAAAGAAACGTCATTCATCAATAGCTGATAGAACCACATGGACAAGGGATTCCTTTATCAACCTTTATCCAGCTCTACAGTACAGAGTTACATTCACAAAGAGTCCCAAAGCCAGGCTCTGTCATGGTATGAGGTCGGGTCAGGGCACTTGGTGAAGGTCATTTACACTTCTGGGATGCAGCATGTGTACATATGAAAAGTGCACCCGACGTTGATGCTGTGCTTCAGTGTGATGCAAGTGTGTGAGATTATCAATAATGATATCAACGTTTTGGCACCCTGTCAGTATTTACTAGCATCCCCTTGAAGAGATAACAGAGCCTCCAAAGGTTTCCTGCAGAAGCTAAGTCTCTGTGTTTCAGACAAAGCAGTGAACATTCAATCTCATTATATAGCTTGTTCTGCTCTGTGTGAGTCACCAACCTTTATTTTTAGATGCCAAGACAGTGTTGGACTCCCAAAACAGCTGCGTTGCTCAAAAACTGGGTGTTTTTTAGTTTCAATTTCATATTCAGACAGACTGGCGTACAGGATAGTTAAAAAAATTCCACCAAAACACCTGATAATGAGATGTGTGGAATGAGAATGTTCTCATGCCCTTAGTAACATCAATTATTTACCATATTAATACACTGTCACATGAAGAGCTCTCTCTCTCTGTGTGTGTGTGTGTGTGTGTGTGTGTGTGTGTGTGTGTGTACCACTGTGGTTCATTAATTCAGCATTTACCGCTTATAGTTGTGTCATTTCCCTCCCTCTGATCTGGACTTTCCATCTGATTACACACTCTAGTGTTTTCTAGTCTATGCTTAAGAACTCAAAACATTATATGTTAAAGATTCTATCAATGTACAAATATGTTATTTAATAAAAATGTCACTCAGGGTGGAGGATGTGCGACTGCAGCAAGATTTTATCAACCCACAAACCGAGGCCTAAATAAACGCCTCAGTGTTTACAGACCTAAATAAATGAGTCACACAAAAACGGAAAAGATGTCGTCTTGAAAGCAGTGTATGTTGCTCAAATATTTCAGTGTACTTTTCTGCAGATGTTTCACAATGACCTTTACCAAGGACTTGGACTTGTTTCTCATAACAGTCTGGATGCTCCTTTTTTCATCTTTGGTCCCAAAAAAAGATCTGTTATAATGATTGGCCTAAGGACAATCCCCATCCATCCCAGATGCCTCTGAGCCCCGAGAAGCCGACGCCCCTTCTGGACATGGTTATAACATAAGGCTTCTTTTTAGCACAGTAACATTTTAAGTGGTATTTGTGAATGTAACTCTGTACTGTAGAGCTGGATAAAGGTTGATAAAGGAATCCCTTGTCCATGTGGTTCTATCAGTTATTGATGAATGCCGGTTCTTGATGCAGTGCCGTCTGAGGGAGCGGAGATCACCCCTCTTCAGTTTAGACTTTTTAGGAAATTCCTCCAAATTCCTTGAATCGAATATGGAAATCCTTTCCAGTCCTTCTTTGAGGAACATTGCGTTTAAACATTTCAATCATTTGTTGATAAACCGGAGATCCTCTGCCCATTTTTACTCCTCAAAGAGTCTTCTGCTGCTGTAGCCCATCTGCTTCAAGGTTTGATGTTATTTGTTTCATTTTCATCCAGAGAACGCTCGACACTGGATTTTTTTTTTTTTCGGACCGCTCTCTGTTAAACCCTAGAAATGGTGCTGTGTGTGAAAATCGCAGTAGATCAGAAGCTTCTGAAATAATTCTGAACATCCAGGCCACATTCAAAGTCATTTAAATCACATATCCTCCCCATTCTGATGCTTGGTTTTATTAAACAGTTCGTCTCGATCATAGCTATGTGAATAAATGCACTGAGTTGCTGCTGTGTGATTGGCTGATTAGATATTTGCGTTAACAAGTTGAACAGGTGAAGGGAATAAAGGCTTTACAAACAGTTTAGAAACTTTATAAATGAATACACACCATCAGTATTGGGAAACTTTATTTATTATCTATTTTAAGGAAGATACAGTCATGCTTGAAAGTTTGTGAACCCTTTAGAATTTTCTACATTTCTGCGTAAATATGACCTAAAACATCAACAGATTACATATTAGTGAGTGGCAAAAGTATGTGACCCTTTGCTTTCAGTATCTGGTGTGACCCAGCTGTGCAGCAATAACTGCATCTAAACGTTTCCTGTAACTGTTGATCAGTCCTGCACATCGGCTTGGAGGAATTTTAGCCCATTCCTCTGTACAGAACAGCTTCAGCTGTTGGATTAAGGTCAGGACTTTGGCTTGGCCATTCCAAAACATGAACTTTATTCTTCTTTAACCATTCTTTGGTAGAACGGCTTGTGTGCTTAGGGTCACTGTCTTGCTGCATGACCCACCTTCTCTTGAGATTTAGTTCATGGACAGATGTCCTGACATTTTCCTTTAGAATTCTCTGATATCATTCAGAATTCATTGTTCCATCAATGATGCAAGCCCAGATGTAGCAAAAACAGGCCCAAGCCATGAATACTACCACCACCATGTTTCACAGATGGGATAAGGGTTCTTATGCTGGAATGCAGTGTTTTTCCTTTCTCCAAACCATAACGCTTTTCTTTCAAACGCAAAAGTTGTAATTGGTCTCATCCATCCAACAAAACATTCTTCCAATAGCCTTCTATCCTTATAGCTATGTCCACGTGATCTGTTAGCAAACTGCAGACGCGCAGCAATGTTCTTTTGGAGAGCAGTGGCTTTCTCCTTGCAACCCTGCCATGCACACCATTGTTGTTCAGTGTTCTTCTGATGGTGGACTCATGAACATTAACATTAGCCAATGTGAGAGAGGCCTTCAGTTGCTTAGAGGTTACCCTGGGGTCCTTTGTGACCTCACCAACTATTACACGCCTTGCTCTTGGAGTGATCTTTGTTGGTCGACCACTCCTGGGGAGGGTAACAATGGTCTTGCATTTCCTCCATTTGTACACAATCTGTCTGACTGTGGATTGGTGGAGTCCAAACTCTTTAGAGATGGTTTTGTAACCTTTTCCAGCCTGATGAGGATCAACAACTCTTTTTCTGAGGTCCTCAGAAATCTCCTTTGTTCGTGCCATGATACACTTCCACAAACATGTGTTGTGAAGAGCAGACTTTGATAGATCCCTGTTCTATAAATAAAACAGGGAGCCCACTCACACCTGATTGGCATCCCATTGATATGATCGATGAGCGCAAAACAGGACCTGCCCTCTAATTTCACCTTTAAATTAGCTGCTTTGCTAAATCCGAGAGGTTTCACACCATACTTTTGCCACTCACTAATATTGTAATGTTGGATAATTTTTCTCAAAAAATAAATGGGACCAAATATAATATTTTTGTATCATTTGTTTAAAACTGGGTTCTCTTTATCTATTTTAGGACCTATGTGAAAATCTGATGATGTTTAGGTCATATTTTATGCAGAAAGAAATATAGAAAAATTCTAAAGGGTTCACAAACTTTCAAGCATCACTGTATTTCACCACCTGAGAGAGCGAGACATATTAACGATATATAAACTAATATAACTAAGAAACTATAACACGGCAAAACATGTTACATCATGTGTGTCACATGTCGGCTGGATAAAAGCATTAAACGTAAACGTAAATCGCTAACACATTTGATTAGGAACATAAATATTTACCTTTTCAGCCGTAAAATTCCACTCAGGCCCGATGAAACGTGTATGTGTTCATGTTCTCTCAATGCAGGGGAAATGACATCACGCCAGCTTCCTGCATCGAAACCACACTACGCTTTTGCGGCCCTCTGTTTCGAGCAACATCCTCTCGACTTTCAGTCCTCGTGCAGGTTTAAAATGTGAAAGCATTCGACAAAAAACTGAACGATCACTTCCCTTTTCCCACAACCACAGAGACAGAAGGGTCTGGCCTTTAAATGGAGCTTAGAAACAGAAATAGTGGCTGAAATATTGGAATAACAAAACGACTTGTGCAGTGTTCAAGTGGCTCAGGATTTCACTCCTCACATTTTCCCCATATCCAACATTTCCACTATGAGAACAGACTTTCACTTGCTGCCTAATATAATCTCAGCATTATTTAGTATTTTCATGTACATGGTAGTAATATTTTGCCTGTGTATATACATACTTGACTGAAAGGTTCAACTAGTCTCATTCATCTCGGTTCTTTTTTGGCACTCATTTTACCACTCATTTTATTTATTGAGCTGTTATCGAGAAGTTCTGAGACCTCACAGTAAAACTCTAGTGGATCATCAGGAGTTTATATATCATTGTGAAAGCCAGAAAATTCACAAAAGCTTTCTTAAGAGAAAAGTTCTGATGGTTCTTTGGAAAGGAGACAAACGCTAAGAAGTTCATAAGAATGTAAATGCAATTCTTGAAAAAAAAATATATAGTGAAATCTCAGACATTGAATGGTCTGTGTGAATATTTTTTGCCCCCAATTGAAACATTGGTAATCCAAACAAAACACTCAATGGTGTTCTTCCAAAAACGATGTATGTAATCCAGTCCAGTCAGTGGCGATAATGCACCAATACAGTATGATAATGCCATAAAACTCTTCAACAGAAGGAGGAAACTATGATGTGATCATAAGCATATGATCGTGGGGCAAAAAAGTATTTAGTCAGCCCACTGATTGTACAAGTTCTCCTACTTAGAAAAGATGAGAGAGGTCTGTAAGTTTCATCATATGATACACTTCAAACTATGAGAGACAAAAATGAGAGAAAAAAAATCCAGGAAATCACATTTGAAAAGAATTTAATTGTAAATCATGGTGGAAAATAAGTATTTGGTCAACCCACAAACAAGCAAGATTTCTGGGTCTCACGGACCCTGTAACTTCTTCTTTTGTCCTCCACTCGTTACCTGTATTAATGGCACCTGTTTGACCTCGTTATCTGTATAAGAGACCACCTGTCCACAGCCTCAAACAGTCAGACTCCAAACGCAACCATGGCCAAGACCAAAGAGCTGTCGAAAGACACCAGGAAGAAAATTGTAGACCTGCACCAGGCTTGGAAGAGTGAATCTACAATAGGCAAGCAGGTTGGTGTGAATAAATCAGATCCACCAAGCTCTAATCCGCAACTACACCCCCATATGGAGAACTGAAATCAGTCAACAAAACAAACTAAAATGGTATCAGATTCTAAACCGAACAACCCAATTAGCTCAATATCTATCAATTAAAAACGCAAACGAGAGGAAAATCCTAACTAAGTACAGAATCAGTGACCATGAGCTGGTGGTGGAGAGAGAGAGACACCATGGAAACTGGAAACCCAGAGAGATGAGGCTCTGCAGATACTGTGATCTGAAGCAGGTTGAGGATGAAGCCCATTTCCTCCTCTACTGTTCGAAATATTCATCCATTAGAGAACAGTTATTTAAGCGGTTGAAGGACATGAACACCGGGTTCTCTTCTGTCTGTGAGGATCAGAAGCTCCAGATGAGCTTAGCAGAAGAAGCAGGAACAGAGAGCATAGGAGAGCATAGCTGCTCGATTGCAAAAACTCAATTCCATCATCCACAGCCCATCACACCACCACCTAACCACTGCATGTTTGTTTTGTTATACCTTTACCTCTTTGTATACATGTTATTTTTTTATTTATCAATATATCATATACGCTTTGGCAACATTGTACCATAACAGTCATGCCAATAAAGGTTTATAAATGAAATGAATGAGAGAGAGAGAGAGAGAGAGAGAGAGAGAGAGAGAGAGAATGTCCTACTTGTCCTACTTACATTCCTACTTACAATTTTTTTTTTCTTTTACTGTAATTTACTTTAGAAAATGCAGAAGAGCAAAAAGATTTGCTTTAGGTTCCTGAGGGTAAAGTTACTTGTACCAATCATTAGCTACAGTAATGTTATATCAGTGAAGAGTCCAACCAATGACAGAAACTCAAACTAACTTGTGTGTGTGTGTGCATGTGTGTGAGTGTGTGCTTTCACTAAGTCGAAATATGAAGTTGTGGTTTCCTCACTTCTCTGCAGCAGCCTCATTTGTTTTCCGTCACAAACAAGAAACAAAATAGTGCCTCAATTTAAACCCAAACTGGGACAAACTGGGACACCATTACCCAGACCACAGAGGGCAGTAACTCCCTCCGGTTGACTGAGGATTCCATGACACCAAAACATTCCCACTGAAGACACAAGATCCTACAGTGACTCTGTGTACTGTAGAAAATAATTCTGATCTGCACATTTTTGCGTTACTTTATTCAACATTTTATTTATTTTCGCTCTCGTCTTAGATCCTACAGTTTTATATTCTCTATTTTATTGTACTATCATAATACTCATAATATTTAATTTTCTCTAAAATATTAATCTACATATTATACTTTATTTTAATGATTTTATTTTAACTTTATTTTTTGAAATATGTTCTCTGTTTATGTTTATTTAAACTATTCCTATAAATTTATTCATTAGAGTAGTTAGTTAATTCTTACATTTATCATCTAAGCCGCCCAAGCAGGTTGGGCCCCTTTCTGAGTTTTGGTCCTTCCTCTCACACCCGGTGGTCTTACCCTTGTTCTTCCTCCTGTGATGTATGTGACTAATGAGCCGAACTACATCGCCCACAATTCTCCACCGAGTCATGTGGGCTTCACAGATCTATCCGGGTCTCCACTCCAGCCCGCGAACGTTAGATTGCTGATTGAGTACAGCCAGGTACGGCTGTGTATAAGCTTGTTTCGCTCGGGGCATTGTATTGTTTCAGTTTCGCAAGAGCCTTACCATGCTCAGCCTTTGCCCCATTAGTTTGGCGGTTTACTCTAGCATTACGACACTTCCTAGTTTTTGCGTTTCCTCGGACGCATCCTTTGTTTGTGTTTTTTTGGTTTAGTTTGGTTGGTTTTCGGTTCATTTATGTTAGTTGTGTTGATCTTCTGTTTAATAAAACACTCTTTAAGTTGGAACCTGCGCATGTCTCTTATGCTTTGTCCTGCCGCGCATATTATAGAATATAACGGCAATATGCCAGGGGTTCGTAGATCAGTGCAATTTTTTTTTAGTTATTACCAAACTTGGTCTAATCTCGCCCAAGTATCTTTCATTGCTTCACGCCTCTCAGGCAGGGCATTACAATGGGCCGCCAACATGTGGCAAATGGCCCAAGCCGGGACCGGGGAGCAATTTTTGGAGGCATTCAGGGTTGAGTTGGGTCCTACCCCATTCAAGGTTCAGAAGGACTTCCTAGCACCGCTGTCTGTCACTAACACAACACTGAGGTCCGCGCCCACTAAAGCTATACTGGAAGCAATGCTCGCTAGCTCAAAGCCAGGACCCATGCTCACTAATGCAACTCAGAGGTCCACACTTGCTAGTCCGGTGCCAGAAACCATGTTCACTAGCCTGACGAGGAGGTCAGAGTCAATGATTGTCTGCCTGAGCCTCAGTTGATTTACCATACACTGGACCCTCCACTTGCTGGCTGTTAGAGGGTTACAGCTGGTACCAGGGACCAAAAAACCCGACCCCATGCTTTGCCAGTGTCCCAGAGGAGGTCTGGTTTAGGGTCCATCCAGAAGACGTCTGTCCCAGGGTCCGTCCTGAAGGTGGTCTGTCCCCAAGACCATCCAGACGACGCTCGTCCCAAAGAGACCGTCATGAAGCCAGAGCTCACTGCAGAGACAGTCAGGCTGCGCGGGCTCCTGATATTGAGTCAAGTCAGTCAAGTCAGATTTATTTTATATAGCGCTTTTTACAATGGAGCATTGTCTCAACGCAACTTTACAAGTTTAGATTATCTCCTAATAACTACGTCCAATACCCCAATTGAGCAAGCCTAGGGCGACAGTGGCAAGGAAAAAACTCCCCAAGTTAGAAGAGGAAACCTTAGGAGGACCAAAGACTCAAAAAGGGGACCCAACCTCCTTGGGCTGCATAGATGATTAATCTAAGAGCGAAACTAAAGTCATGGAGTCAAAGTTCGAATAAAATGTGAAGTATGCCACATTGACATTAAGTGACCCCGTGTATGATGGGGCTGGAGCTGATGACAGAAGCAGCTTGAGTGGAGCTACAGCAGATGAACATCATGTGTGGGGCTGGAACTGCCGGAAACACGCTCGGAGAGAAAACAGAAAATGTAATTAGTTATTGATTAAGAGCACAGTGGTCTATTAACAATCACTGATGCCATGTCAATCACTGATGCCAAGTGTAGCATGGAGACCCGGCAGCATTAGCTATAGCAGCATGGCTAGAAAGAGGAGAACTGGTAGGTAACACAGCCAAGAGGGATCACATGAGACACTGGCAACCCCACGGGAGGCAGAAGACAGCAACCCAATGTCTCTGATCACCATAAGACTCTTTGACTATGAACCCCAGCTCTGCCCTTATTCTAAGGCAAGGATGCATGAGTCAAGATCACGGGTACCGAAAGCCCAGTTCAGCCAGACTGCCCACTTGACACTCCCGGCTAACGGACAAGGCAGGCAGGCCAGACATGACTCCAGACTCCGGGTCCCAGTGACCCAGCCATGCATCCTGGTCTAAATCTAGCCAAAGCCTGTGCAAGTAGGTATGTCTTTAGCCTAGACTTAAAACTTTGGAGGAGTGTCTGAATCTCGAATGAAATGTGGGAAGTTTATTCCATAGTTGGGGGGCCATTGTATGAGAAAGCCTTTCCCCCTGCTGTGAATTTTTTAATTCTAGGGAACTAAAAGAAGTCCTGCACCCTGCGAACGAAGTAGACGAGTTTTGGATTGTAAAAACTCTAAGAGTTCAGATAATGTGGGGTCAGGCCATGTAGAGCTTTATAGGTTATAAGAAGTATTTTGGTAATCAATGCGGAATTTGACTGGTAACCATGTGTAGTGATGATGAACAGGAGTGTATATGATCAAATTTTCTAGTTCGAGTTAGCACTCGGGCGGCAGCTGCGTTCTGACTAAAACTGAAGTTTATTTATAGATTTACTAGAGCATCCAGTAAGTAAGGCGTTACAGTAATCCAAACCTTGAGGTTATAAACGTATGAACAAGTTTTTCTGCATCATTAAAAGAGAGGATATTTTCTAAGTTTAGCGATATTACGTAATTGAAAAAAAGCAATTCGAGTGATGCTGCTAATGTGTGCATCCAAGGAGAGATCTGAATCAAGTGTGACCCCAAAGTTTTTTTTTCAGATGGACTGGGCAATACTGGAACAGCCATCTAGATTTAGAATAGATGTAGCCAACCTGTCTCTCACAGCCTTGGGTCCCACTAATAGAACCTCAGTTTTATCTGAGTTAAGTAAGAGAAAATTAAATAACATCCAATCTTTTATTTCCTTTACACAGTCCTCGATTTTGTTGATTGTAAGGCTGTCATTAGGTTTGGCTGATATGTACAGCTGTGTATCATCTGCATAGTGTCACAGGTGCCTCCGGCTCGACGCTAGTGGCCAGCGTTGAGCTGCTTTTGCCGGCGGCATCTGTGGCAGCTTCTGTAATCGGTCACCCTGTCAGTAAGGCGGCTGATTACAGCTAATGATCCTCACCTGCTTCTTCTGGCTATTTAAGAGCTTCGCCAGTGGAAGCAGGTGTGGGATCATTAGCTGTAATCAGCCGCTTCGTAAGACCCGATCCTTGCTACGGCGTATTTGAATAGGGACTCACTGGCAGAACGTGCCGTTGAGACCTCACAAGTCTCATCCCTCCGCTCTTTTAGAGCCCCCGCACTTCTCCCCTTTATTCCCGGTTTTGTTTCTTCGGCCTTTATTTATTTCTAGGCTCAGTGGACGACCGGCTTCATCAAGGAGGTCGGCCTTGTAGTGTTCCAGAAGGGCACGAGGTAAGATAGGGTAATAGTTTAGTGTAGGGTTGAGAATTTCCCACGCTTATTTCACTGCTATTCCCTTTCAGGCTGCCGCCCGCATCAGCGGGACTTCCGCTTACCACCGCTTTTAACGATCGGGTTTTCTATCGCCTACTTCCTTTTTTGGGCTGGCAAGCGATAACGTTTTTCTTTCGCTTCGCTCCCCTATTTGTTTGTTAAGTGGGACACGCGTTTCTTTTACATGCACGCCCCGTACTATTCATTTTTTCATTCAGGAAAAACCGGAGCCCTTGCTCCGCCTCCTCTCCATTCTCCGGCTCGCTCGTGCTGGGTGATGTCATTGCCCCCCTCCCTTCGCTCTCCTTCCAAAGCGAGCCGGCTCTCGTGTGTGTGTGTGTATGTGTGTATGTGAGCTTTCCCTCACACACACAGGAGATAAGCAAGCCGGCTCGTGTGTGTGTGTGTGTGTGTGTGTGTGGGCGCGTGCGTGCGTCACAGAATGATTCCACCAGCCAGGGGACCCAGCGTTAGCTTCTGGGCCTCCCGTATGGAGGTCCCCAAACATCGTAGATGGCAGGTTTCGCTACCTGGGTCACGGCTGGCTTTTTGGGAGCAATTCAGTGATGCTGGCCATGTCACTGATGGCTTTTTTCCATCCTCAGGCTGAGGATTTTTTCCATCCTGACCCTCCCAAATTGCCCAGCCCTCGCCGTCGTAACCGCCGGCGTTTGCCCAGGGTTCAAACAGGACTACAGTGCGGTATAGCCTGTTTTGACCCTCAGCCACTTATTCCTGACCCCGAACCTATCAGTGTCTTTGAAGTCACGCAAGGTTTTCGGGAGGTACAGGAATATGTGGCTGAATTTCGCACCCTAGCCGCACAGAGTGGCCTGCAGGGACCGGTCCTCATGGAGCCCTTTAGATCAGGGCTCAATTATGATGTGGACATTGAGCTGTGCTTCCTTCAACCCGCCTCTTCCTTTGACCACCTGATCGAGCTGGCCAGATTGGCAGAGACCCGCCTCGATCAGCGTGCGAGGAAGAGGGCGGATAGTATTATAGTAGCGCGCCCCAGCTTTGAACTTGGGCTCGTCGCGCACTCAAGCTCCGCACCTGGGCAGTCAGACCCCGTGCCAGAACCTATAGCGCCCCCTAGCCCCGTTCACGAGCGCATTGAACGCTCAAGCTGGCAGAGCGAGCGCACAGCGCCCCCCAGCTTTGAACTTGGGCTCGTCACGTACTCAAGCTCTGCGCCTGGGCAGTCAAACCCCGTGCCAGAGCCTTTAGCGCCACCTAGCCTCGTTCATGAGGGCATTGAACGCTTGAGCTGGCAGAGCTAGCGCACAGCTCTCCCCAGCTTTGAACATGGCCTCGTCGCGCACTCAAGTTCCGCACCAGGGCAGTCAGACCCCATGCCTGAGCATATGGCACCCCCTGGCCCTGTACCTGGGCCCGCCGCACACGCAAGCCCTGTGTTCGAGCACAAAGACTCCACAGTGAGGCAGTTCACGCCGCCTGGCCCCGTACAGGAGCCTTATGCGCCTTCAAGCCTCGTGTTTTAGCACAAAGGCTCCACGGAGAGGCTTACAGCGCCGCCTAGCCCCGTTCAGGAGCACGCTGACTCGTTGAGCTCCAGAGAAGAGCACTCAGAATTTTTTCGCTCTGAACCTGGGCTCGCTGCGCACTCACGCTCCGCACCTGGGCAGTCAGACCCTGTGCTTGAACATTTGATGCCTCCTGGCACTGTGCCTGGGTTTGCCACGCAAGTTGGTCCCGTGTTTGAGCAGAAAGACTCCACGGTTGGACTTTTAGCGCTGCCTGGCCCCGTACAGGAGCCCATTACACCACCTAGCCCCGCGTCTGAGCAGGAAAGCTCCACGCCTGGGCATTTTGCACATCGGACGTTGCCGCCGACCCCTGTGCCTCGGTCGCGTAGGCCGATCCCTGCGCCGCGATCAAGGGTTCCGATCCCTGCACAAAGACCGATTTCTACGCTGCTTTCAGTGGCCCCGATCTCCGCGCCTCAGTCAAGACCCATTCCTGCGCCGCGATCTATGGTTCCGATACTCGCGCCACGGTCTGAAAGACCGACTCCAGTCATTGGGACCGGCCCCCGCTCTGCCTTGGTCACCTCTGTTGACTCTTTCTCTGAGGTCCTTGGCGTCCTTGCGGCTGGCCAGGACCCTGGCTCTGGCCTTTTTTGTCGGTCTCAGCAGCTCGAATCCGGCTCTTTTTCCGCCAGTGCCAAGCCCCGTTCCTGAGTCTCTGAGCTCCGCTCTCAAGCCGCCAAGCCCCGTCCATGGGTTGCCGGTCCTGGGCCCGGTCCCTGAGTTGCTGGTTTCGGGCTCTGCTCCTGAGAGCGTGGATTCAGCATTTGAGCGGCTGAGTCCCGTCCTAGCTAGCTGACCTTATGTGGTTTTCCGAGACCAGTCTGTGGGTCGACTCAGCCCACTGTCCCGTTCAGTCCCTTGTTGGAGATTTGCCCTGCCTACCAGGGCCCCCCGTTCGCCAGACGATTAATCCTGAGCGTGTTTGGCAAGCCATGGGCGCGATGGTATGCGCTTAGGGGCGTTGGGGGTACTGTCCACAGGCTGCTCCGGCCGACGCTAGGTGGCCAGCGTTGAGCTGCTTTTGCCGGCGGCATCTGTGGCAGCTTCTGTAATCGGTCGCCCTGTCAGTAAGGCGGCTGATTACAGCTAATGATCCTCACCTGCTTCTTCTGTCTATTTAAGAGCTTCGCCAGTGAAAGCAGGTGTGGGATCATTCGTCTCCACTCCCGGCACGCTTCGTAAGACCCGATCCTCTCTACAGCGTATTTGAATAAGGACTCGCTTGCAGAACGTGCCGTTGAGACCTCACAAGTCTCATCCCGCCGCTCTTTTAGAGCCCCCGCGCTTCTCCCCTTTATTCCCGGTTTTGTTTCTTCAGTTTTTATTTATTTCTAGGCTCAGCGGACGACTCGGCTCGCTCGCGCTGAGTGACGTCATTGCCCCCCTCCCTTCGCTCTCCTTCCAAAGCGAGCCGGCTCCCGTGTGTGTGTGTGCGTGTGTATGTGTGTATGTGTGTATGTGAGCTTTCCCTCACGCACACGGGAGATAAGCAAGCCGGCTCGTGTGTGTGTGTGTGTGTGCGCGTGCGCATGCGTGCGTGCGTGTGCGTGCGTGCGTGTGTGTGTGTGTGTGTGTGTGTGCGTGCTTTCCCTCACACACACAGGAGATTGGCTTTTGTTGGTTATTTCTTTGATTTAACCTCAGTGGTCTGGTGGAGCGATCGGTTATACCACTAATCATTGACGCAGTCGACCTGGGTTTGCTCCCCAGTCACTGAGGTGACTTTCTTTATTCAATTTCTCATTTATTTGTATTTTATAATTTATTGTTTTATTTCCTTATTTTATTTCAGTTGAATAAAACCATCTGGAGATAACTGCACTTGGGTCCCATCCTTTTCATTGAGTTTTTGGGGTTCGTCATTTTACTAAATGGCACAACCCCATGACACATAGCAGTGGAAACTAATGCCATGTTTTGAATAACTGAGCCTAGTGGCAGCATGTACAGAGAGAATAAAAGCGGGCCAAGCACTGACTCCTGAGGCACGCCATACTTCACTTTTGAGAGCTTAGACCTTAGATTATTTATATGAACAAACTGGTACCGGTCAGTTAAGTAGGATTTAAACCAAGAAAGTGCTGATCCCTTAATACCTACAGTATTTTCTAGTCTGTTTAGTAAAACATCATGATCTATAGTGTCAAATGCTGCACCTAACAGAACAAGAAAAGAAACACATCCCTTATCTGAGGACATTAACAAGTCATTTAGTACTCTATTAATGCTTGTTTCAGTACTATGATGGGGCCTGAAGCCAGACTGAAATGTTTCATAAATTTCATTCCTTGGAGGTGACTACAGAGCTGCTGATAGACAAGCTTTTTCTAAATTTTGGACGGAAACGGTTAGATTTGAAATTGGTCTATAATTAGATAAACACAGATGGGCTTTTTTAATCAAGTGGTTTGATAACGCACAGACTTACTTAAAGGATTGGGCCAATAATCTAAGTAAGGATAATTTAAAATAACTAACACTGGCTCTGTAACCACTAGGTTAATACTTGTTTCCATGTGTAGATACGTGTAGATGGATCAATAAGCATGTTGATGACTTAGAAGATCTGATCAGTGCAGTTAGTTCAGTATAGTAATTGGCGTAAAAGATTCTAATCTTGATTTGACGCTATTAAATTAAACAGAATGCTTCACTAGGTGCATTGGAAGGTTGCTGAACAGTTTGGTGAGGTGATGAGCATTGAGTTTTATGCCTAATATTTCTATCTTATCATTAAGAAAGTTATTATGAAATCATTACTGTTAAAAAATTACCACGAACGGGGAGAGTCACTTTCTGTGGGGTTTTTTGTTAATTTGAGACTGTAGTAAAGAGAAATCTTGGATTATTCTTATTTTTTCTCTATGATTGAAGAGAAGTATGCAGCGTTAGCTTTAGTGAGGGCTGCTTTATACTCTGCCATGCTGTCCCTCCAAAGCAATCTTAAACACCTCCAATTTACTATGTCTCCACTTGCGATCTAAGTGCTGTTGCTGTTCTTGCTTTAAGGTACGGGTGTTGTGGTCATTATACCATGGTGCAGCCTTTTTTCCCGAATACACTTGACCCTAGCAGGGGCGTAGTGCTCCAGGGGTTGAGGAGAGACACCACATTCAAATTGGTCATTTACAAACTTAAGATGATTGATCTCTGTAGGTGTATTAAATTTAATCTAAAGTCTGGTAGGTTTTTAAGAACCGCAGCTGGAGTAAGCAGATGTGATATTGCGCTTGGTGTGATAAACGAGGGCAAAGGATTTTATTTATTAGAGAATAGCTAAATACTAAAGATGTGATCTGAAATCGAATTCACTTGCGGGAAAACATTCAAGGTATCTATATTGATACCCAAGTTTATATTAGATCTTAAAGTATGATTACAGCAGTGGGTTGGTCCCATCCACTTCGAGGATACCATGGATTCTAAGATGGAATCGAAAGCAATTTTAAGTGGATCCTGCCTCATGTCAAAGTGCATATTGAACTCACCTAAATTAAAGCCTATCTGTTGACAGTAGTAAGCAGGAAAGAAAGTTAGCACAATTCCTGAAGAAATTCTGAATAGGGACCAGGAGGGAGGTGGTGGGTGGTTAGGTAAGGTGGTAAGGTAAATAGTGATTAAGCTGAAAGAGTGTGGTTTGACTTCCATAAGGATGGATTCAGTCACATTAAGAATCAGTATTCAAAAGAATTACCTTGTAATGGGATTTATTTAGCTTAACACCTAACTCTTTGTCAAAAATTGGAGGCTATGCCTCCCCCCTGGGAAAATGTTGCAGGAGATGAGAGCAGCACATACCGAGTGGGATGGACACCGTCCATCCTAAAAGGCCAGGCTTACCCTCAAAGGCTGTCCAGTTGTCTATATAGCCACGTTGTTTCAGAGCACACTTGGACAGCCAGCAGTTCAGCGACCATAACCTGCCGTAGGCTTGGTACCTCGCCGCATTGAGACTGGGGCCAGAGCACACTACCAGCATCGGACAATCGCCGTCCGCCACGCTAACCCACTCTACAAAATTAGCCTTCCGTAACGTCGTAGCCTAGAGAATCTGCGGCTTCTTGAGTTCACTAAGACTCGTTACAATGTCCGGCACTCTGGCTCCGGGGATACAAGAAACTCTAGCTGTGGGATGTACATAAAGGGGTAGCAAGTTCACGTGTCGTAAAAATAGAGTCGCATATGACCAGAAGCTCTTTCAGAAAGGCTGCAAAGTGGGTGTTATCACTGGGAGGCAAAACCTGTTGGACACTGTGACCAGGTAAAGAGTGGTGCTTCCGTGGACACCTTACGACTACGTCGCCTAACCGTCACCCACTTGCCCTGCTGCAAGGACTCTGGCAGGGGGGCTCTAACTTCACTTTGGCATCCCGATCTGCTAAAGCTAGGAGCGAGCTTAGCCTTCTCTAATTGTCTGGATGCACGCCTCTAACACTACCATCTTCTCCGTTCAGACTGGCTGCAAGCCACACATATCACAAGTAAAATTTACACTAATGACGGAGGAAGAATAGCTAAACTGCCCAACACTCGGCACAGGGCGCAAGCACAGCAGAAGGAAGCCGTGTTAGTACAATTAATTAAAGGTGGTACTAGCTTCGGGTGGTGTTTGGGGTTGACGAGTGTGAAAGAATCTGGTCAGCTGCAGCGATGGTCATCAATGCAATGCTCGATTAAAGCGTTAATACAAGTTAATACAAAACGTCACAAAAAATCAAGACTCAGAGAAGGTGGGAAAAAGACTGTAAAAAAAGTTATAAAAACACACACTAATGCGCCAGAAGCCGCAAATATGGTAATTAGCTAATGGCTAACAAACAACAAGCGATAACCGTAAAGTTATAAATAACGATAGCGGCAACAAAAAAAAATATAATCCGCGGTTGTAGGAGAAGAAAAATGATCCTTGAAGATGTGGTAAAAAAACCACTATTATATACGATTATAAATGTAACAAGATTGCGATCGGTAATTAAAATAGTTCAAAGGTTAATTAGCTGTAACAGCTACAAAAACGGGAGTGTGCAATCGCGGAGAAGAGTCTGGGTTGCCAGATTCTCTCAATCCTCGCGTGCAGTTTCCTCAGCGTTCATCAACGTTCTCTCAGTGAACCCAATGGCCTCGACGTTATCCATTACCGAGCAACCTCACAGTGGCCTGGATCGCCACCAACATGAGACCTCCTAGAACCCGCCCAGGTGTCGTACGGAGGGAAAAACCTCCTGAGCCTCTGTGACTGCGGGGCTGCTGTTGGAGTCCTAGGTACCATCTCGAAACTCTTTGGGGAGGGGCGTAGTAACGGCCCCACAGTCTACCCTGTTTCTCCTCCTGCAATTTACTTGACTACAGAGCCGAACTACATTGCCAAATCTTTCCGCCGGGGTATGTGCAGCTCCTCGAATCAAATCTGGTTCTCCGCTGCCAGCCCACGAATGCTAGATTTCTGATGAACAACAGCCAGGTCGGGCTTGTATAAGAAGCTTGTCTGTTGGTTACATTTGGAGTGTTGTATTGTCTCGGTTCTGCCCGAGCCTTACCGTGCGCTCTGTCCATTTTGGCTTACTCCCGTCTCGCTTCCTCATTCCTAGTGGATTTACTCCTGGACTTCCTCAGCGTTTGCCCCGTTAGTTTGCCGGTTTACTCTAGCGTTACGATGCATCCTTTGTTTGTGATTTTTTTATTTAGTTCGGGTTGGTTTTCAGTTCATTTATGTTAGCGGTGCTTACCTTAGTTGTCTTGATCTTTTGTTTAATAAAACACTTTTTAAACTGGAAACTGCAACGCCTCTCATGCTCCTTCCTGCCACGCACATTACACTTCCAGGCTTGCTCAGTTTGGGACTGACCATAGATATTACAAAATAATCTAAAATTATAAAGCTGCTTTGAGACACGCTCCATTGCAAAAAGCGTTATAGAAATAAATCTGACTCGACACATTGAGACAACCTGGGTCCATCAGAGGCAAACTGAGATGAATTGGGACTGAGATCAACTGTGATAAACTGAGACCTGCTAACAAAATTGAGACAAAGTTAGACAAACTGGGATGTACTGAAACAAACAAAGATAATCAGAGGTATACTGCAGACTAAGACATATTTGAGACATACAGAAACAAACTGAGTCACACTGAAACAATCTGAGGCATACTAAATCAGTGGAGAAATACTAAGACAAACTGAGACATACTGAAAAAAACTGAGAAATACTGAAACAAATTGTGACATACTGAGACAAACTGAGACATACTGAAAAAAATAACAGAAATACTGAAACAAATAGAGACATACTGAGACAAACTGAGACATACTGAAACAAACTAAGACAATTTTGGATATACTAAAACCACTAAGACAACTAAGACGTCCTGAAACAATCAGAGACAAACTAAAACAAGTTGAGACATACTGAAACAAACTGATACATACTAGAGGAACAGAGACATAACAGTCTGCGTGTCAAACTGAGACAAATTGAGATATATTGAAACAAAATGAGACGTACTAAATTAAACAGTAACAAACCCCCCCCCCCCCATACGGTTTATCATTATAGAAACAGGTGAATCGTGAAAATAAAATTAAAATGGGATTTTATGGACCCAGTTGTAGTTAGCTGATTGCGAGGGAGAAGGCGGGGTATGCCTCGCCACAGCAAGCAGGTCAACACTGCCAAGGAGATGGTAGCCAGGAAACGAAGGTGGGATACTTGCCCTGCTCTATCGTCTACGCCGTTCCGGTTACCAGCAGCCTCTTGACTGCCAATTGCTGGTGAGCTACAAATTGCCAGCTACCAGTTGTCCCTAATACACAGCAAAACCAAGACGGACGAGATCCCAATGCCAAACAATGATGCGACACTTGACTGAGCTCAAGAGTGCACTTTTGGTGCCAGAAGGTGTCGCCAATCACGCAATCAATGCCAACAATCTCTCGAGCATGAGTGATTGCCCCCGAGCATACCCAGACCAACACATGGGTTGACACTGCTTTCAAATGTCATCAGCATGGGGATCAGCGTGACTCCTAACAGAGAGATACTGAAAGAACTTAACCATACTGAAACAAACTGAGACAAACGGACACAAACTCAGACTTGTTAGCTTTTAACTTATGTTAGCTTCTTAACACTTTATTAGCACTTAGTCCCCAATTATACACTTGACTCTAGCATTTTGTTAGCCCACTGATCAGGTATTTGGACAAACTAAGAGGAATGTGGTAAAACTGAGACAAACTGAGATAACGTGGACAAACTGGGCCAATCTGAGACAACCAAAGACAGAACAAAGAAGAACAAAGTCCGAAAAACCACAACAAACTGGAATTAAACTGTCTGAAACTAAGACAAACTGGGACAAATTAAAATAAACTGGGATACAATGGGACAAACTGAGCAAAGTTGAGGTGAAGAAATTTGATCCAAGGAAAACTGGGACAAACTGGGACAAGCAGGTGCAAACTAAGACAAACTGAGGCAAACTGAGACAAACTTGGATGCAAAACGAGCCAAACTGAGATGAAAAAAGATGAACTGGGATGACCTGGGACTATCTGAGATTAAATGAAACAAACTGAGACATACCAGGACAAACTGAGACAAACTGGGATAAAGTGAAACATACTGAGACAAACTTGTGTGAACTGGGACAAACTGAGACATACAAGGACACACTGGTTCAAACTGGGATGCACTGGGGGAAAATGAGCCAAGCCGAGGTAAGGAAATATGACCTGGGATGAACTGGGGCAAACTGAGACAAACTAGCACAAACCAAATACATAACATGGCAACCTTAAGTGAACTGGGACAAACTAATACAAATCATGACAAACTGGGACAAACTGAAATTGAACCAAGACGAACTGAAGAAAGATGACCTGGGATGATCTGGGACTATCTGGGTTGAACTGAGACAAGCTGAAACAAACTGAGACATACTAGGACAAACTGAGACAACATGGGATGAAGTGAAATATACTGAGACAAACTTGGGTGAACTTGGACAAACTGGTACAAACTAAGACAAACTGAGACATATGAGGACACACTGGTTCAAACTGGGATGCACTGGGGCAAAATAAGCCAAGCTGAGGTGAGGAAATATGACCTAGGATGAACTGGCACAAACTGAGACTGACACAAGCTGTGGCCAACTGAGACAAACTGAAACAAACTGACACAAAGTAGGACACTAGGACAAACTGGGATAAACTGGAATTCAAAAAGTTAAAAAATGAGGTGAAGAAAAATGACCTGGGATAACCTTGAACTATCCGGGAAGACCTGAGAAAAGCTGAAATAAACTGAGACATACCAGGACAAACTAGGACAAACTGGGATAAGCTGGGGCACACTGAGACAAACTGAGACAGACTAGGACAAACTGAGACAAATGGATAGAAGCAATGACAAACTGGCATGCACTAGAGCAATCTGAGCCAAACTGAAGTGCATAAAGATGGCTGAGGATGAAATGGGACAGTCTGAGACAATGTGAGACAAGGTGAGATAATCCAGGAGAAACAGACAAATTATGAAATACTGGGACAAAGTAGGACAAACATGGGTGATGTACAGAGATCTGTGTTTCTATAACTGATCTATAGATTTATATATCCAGAATATTGATACAAACTAAGAAATACTGAAACAAACACACTGAAAATTTTGAGAAATACTGAAACAATCTGAGACATTCTAAAGAAATTAAAACATACTGAGACAAACTGAGAAATACTGAAAAAAACTAAGAAACAAACTGAGATAAACCAGGGCAAACTGAGACAAACTGATACAAGCAATGACAAACTGGGATGCACTGGGACAATCGGAGCCAAACTGAGGTGAATAAAGATGGATGAAGTGCAACATACTGAGACAAATTGGGTAAAACTGAGACACAACTTATAAAGCCAAGGACATACTGGGATGCACTGTGGCATTCATGAGCCCAAACTGGTTTAAGAAAAAGATGGCTGCGATGAAATGAGACAAACTGAGGAGCAATATGAGAGAAGGTGAGATAACCGGGAGAAAGAAACACATGATTATGAAGTAAGGACTGCTATGATTGGTTATGAAGTCTGGAGAATTTTAGTTGGGAGCCATTTTTGTGTGAACATTGTTTTAATCATATTTTCTCTTCTCTGATGTTCTGATTGGTGCCGCTGCTATGTGATTGGTTTTCGATTAGACAGGTGTGCTGCAGGTGTTTAGGTTCTGAGATGTGTTACTGAACCACGGCTGAAAGATGACCGAGAAACCTGAAGATAAGAACTTCAGCACTTCTGACTCTACTGACTCAGGTTACATTAGGAATGTGTGCAATATCAAAGAGGCCCATCGACGTATCCCAGCCTGCCACCATCACACAGATAAAGAGAGATAAAAGGAGACCAGAGAGACCGGGAGAGTCTGCAAATGTTATTGGTTATAATTTGATATTTTGTTCACAGTGTCTGTCACATGCATCTTTCACAAAACAGATCCACCTTTCACATTCAACTCGTCCCTGTCACTTCCAGCATTCAGAGGGACGCCGGTGGGGTTCAGACTCACAGAATCAACCTGAGAAGAAAAGTGAGTTCATGACATAGTTAGGGTTAGGATAAGTTTAAAGGGCTGAATATTTAAAAAAAGTTCAATGACCTACACTAATTAAATGGTTAGGGCACTCAGGTGGTGCTGTGGTGTAATATGCTAGACCACCATGACCTGAGTTCATATTAAGACAAACTGAGAGTAATTGAGAAGAAGAAAAAAATCAAGACAAACTGAGACAAGCTAGGATATAATAAAACAACTAAGACACACAAAAACAATCTGGGACAAATCCAGGCAAACTAAAACAGAGACATACTGAGACAAACCGAGAAACACTGAAATGAACTTCGACAAGCTAGGATATAATAAAACAACCAAGGCATACTCAAACAATTTGAGACATACTGAAACAAAGTGGGACAAACTGAGAAAAAAAAAGAAGACAAACTGGGGCATATTGAAACATACTGAGACATACAGAAACACACATACTGGGACAAATTGAACCAAGACTAATGGAGGCACATTAAGGCACAATGAGATGAAATGAGAGCAAACTGAGAAATACTGAAAAAAAGTGAGACATACTAAAGCAGTGGAAGCATACTGAGACAAACAGACATAGTGAAACAAACAGACAAACTTATACATACTCAGATAAACTGAGACATACTGAAACAAACTGAAAACAAACATACTGAATCAACTAAGACAGACTAAAGCAGTTGAGACAACCTGAAGCAAACTGAGACATACTAAAGCATCAGAGTCATACTGAGACAATACTGAAACAATCTGAGACAAACTGAGACAAACGGAGATATACTGAAGCAAAATGAGACGTACTAAATCAAACGGGGACAAACTGTAACAAACCCAGGCTGAGACATGCTGAAAGAACTTAACCATACTGAAACCATCTGAGACAGTGAGACAAACAGAGACAAACTTGTTAGTTCTTAGCTTGTGCTAGCCCCTTAAAACTTTATTAGCACATAGTTCCCTGTTAGACACTTGACTCATCTTGACTCTAGCATGTTCTTAGCCCACTGTTAGTCCTTGTTAGCCCTTAGCTCACGTTAGCACTTTGTTAGCACTTAGCTCCCTGTTAACTCATAGCATCTTCTTAGCCCTAATGATGCATTTATGGGTCAGGCACAGATACAGTCTATGAATTAGCATCCTGTGCTCACCTGAGGAACGTCACAGGCTTTTGGTGTCAGATCCCACCATAGCAGACCGGGCTGGATCGATTCCCGCTTGGTCTGTCCTGAGAACGATTACAAAATCCCTATCAGTCACTTTTCTGTTTGAAGCCCACTGTAGAATAGTCTCATTTCTCACCTGTTAAATAGCTAACCGCTAGCCCTGTTAGCACAGTCACACTGGTTGACAGAGCTCCAAAATACAGGTAGGATATGGAGTAGAAGTCGAGCACCCCACGCGACCTACAGCAAGCACAGAGCAAGCATGAGTTTAGCAGATGTTAACTATTAATAAACTACAAACTGCAACAGTCATCAGACATGCAGACAGAACCGAACACAACCCTAATCCGAACTCTAACCCTAGGGCATCGGAAACCAGCACTAACCAACGGAGCCAACGGGTTCATATCTCAAATCTGGCAAGTTGAGGCCTGTAAGTCGGATTGAACATCAATTCTGGTTCATGTCTGTATCTGATGTGCTCAAACTGAAACATACTTAAAAACTGAGATAAAACTAGAAGATACAAAAGCAACTAAGTTAGGCTGAGACATACTGAAACAATCTGAGACAAACTGAAACAGGTGAAGCATGCTAAAACAACTAATACATTAGTAAACAATCAGAGACAAGCTGAGACAAACTAAAGCATCTTGGGACAAACCCGAGACAACCAAAGGCTAACTGAGACAAACAGAAAAAAACTGATCGAAACTGAGACATACTGAAACAAATTGAGACTTATTCACTGACTCAAACTCTGACCCACTGAATAAGTTAGGAGCAAATCTTAATCATGTTCATGTCCAAACGATTCACTGACTCATACACTGATTTGATTAAAATGATTCAAGATCTGATTTTTCATATCTCTTAACATTTCCTGGGAGTTTGGATTTCATCTTTATCTTTCTGTATAGACTCACCCGTGCTCCTCAGGATGTGAGGGGGGTAACAAGGCTTTTGGTGACCCTGCTATGGTGTAGTTGTGTGTAGTGTTAGCTGGAGGGCAGTAATCAGCACTGGTGGGTAACACACCCATTATCTGGGGGCTTGGAGGGTAAACAGAGCTTCCAATAGCGAGCCAGAGAGCTAGAGAGAAGCCAGCAGCGACCCCGGAGAACACGCCCTGAACACCAGAGGACACATCATCACTGAGCATCATACAACACATAGGAACGTCTCAGAAATGGACCAGGACACTTTAACAAGCAAAGCCTTACTGGTTTATTGGTAGCTGGGATGAACATACCCAGGGTAAAGGCACCCAGGAGAGGCCCATTCACCACGCCCATGACTGTAAATGAGCCCTGTGTGTGAATGCAGAACAGTCAAGCGCACATACAAAACTTTGATTATTTACTATAAAACTAATTTTTTTCAGTCATTTGAGTAAACTGATTCAGTTCAGAATCAGTGAGAGATAACTAATGATGATTAGTGATTCATTTGAAAACTGGATGATTCAATTAAAAAGACTGAATAATTTGCATTAATGACACATTTTTAAAAACTGAATTGGATGATTTAGTGACTCAAAAACTGAAACCTTAACCTTAATTTTCTCATTTCTAAAAACTGAATCATTTGCCTTAGTGATTCATTTCAAATGACTGCATTTATTTTTAAAAAGATTGAATCATTTACCATAGTGACGCATTTATTCAACCTTGTGACTCATTTAAAAAAACAGAACTGTTAAACATAGTTCAATTAGAAAATGAACCATTTACATTAATGACACATTTAAAAAAAATCTATTTAGTGACTCATTCACCTTAGTGACTCTTTCAAAACACAGTCTTTTTGTGTTTTGGTGAATGAATCGGTTAATTTAGGGTCTCATTAATTAAAACTGAATCGTTCGTCTTAATGAATCATTGAGCAATATAACTGATAATATTAAGATGTTGTACCTGAAGAACTCCCCAATCCATTAGAGAGCAGAGAGCCGCTGTAGTTATACAGCCCACACCATAGAGAAATGCTGTGTAACACACACACACACACACACACACACACACAATTCTACTGAATTCAAATATTGTATAATATTTAAATAATACAACATTAAAGTTAGGCTCCTTTGTAACCATTTTTGCTTTGTAACTACATTCATATGCACAAGTTTGAGAAAAGCACATGTTCCATACACAACAGTTTGGAAAGCAGCATCTGATTCTTCGGAGAAGTTTTAATCAGGAAGGGTTTCAGCAGATCCTCCATTGTAACCGCCGCCATTGCATTAATGCTGGTGGAGACGGTACTGTAAAGACAAACCCAACAAAATAAACAAAAGCATGCGGCATGTGTCATGTTTAAGTTTGTTCCCTTGGCATGTCATTGGAGCAGGGGTGCCAAAACTTTTTTACCTTAAAGTCCCACTGTAAGCACAGGAGAGGAAAAGTCCAGGAACACCGGGAAGATCCTGAAAAATATCCAGTACAAAGTAGGGCATGTACTGTCCCAGAAAACACACACAATTATTATAATGACATATTAAATATACATCAAAAAAACAACAGTGAACTAAACATGGGACATTCTGTCATGAGAGAGGGTTTCACTGGCAGCAAGCCGAGGTACAAGCAGGGCACCAGCCCACTGCAGGCTTCTGCAAACATGCCATTCAACCTTCAAGTTATAATCTGGGATTTGACCCCAGACCCTTAGGAACTGCCATTTCCAGCAGATGGCTCTCAATACCAAGCCAACAGAGAAACCAGTGTTTCTTATAGACGTAACTTGTTACTTGTACCGTGTATTTCTGTGTGCGTGTGTGGGTGTGTGTGTGTATGTCTGTGTGTGTGTGTGTGTGTGTTTTCTGAACCTGATCTGGTGCAGAGATTTTGCTGGATTTCAGAGGGTCACATTGCGAATAAAAAGCAAACATCACGATACCGCATGTAGCTGCACTGCCCACGATCAAACACAATCCCACCTGATTAACAAACAGCGCCCTGAAACACACCAACACACACACACACACACACACACGGGTTTATCTACCATATACATTGAGATGCAAAAGGCTGAGAGCACTAACGAAATGCTTCTAATTAGCATTTTTCATTGAAAACAATCTTATGAAGTTCCTGAATGCTCGGCTTTCTCTGTCTTCAAGTGCCCCCATAAATGCTGTGGAGGAACCTTCATGACAGTCAGCACCCCTTGCTTTCTTTGGTCTTCAGGAAGTTGTTGCAAAGCTTTTAGGTTTTCAGAAGTGATCTCCATGGTTTTCGTGATTTTGGCCCCCATGGCAGTTGACAGTACATATACAATTATTGACTGGCACTCATCTCATACTCTCCACACCTCCATATGATGGAAAGGGACAAACAAAATACCACCGCTAACCCCAAATTGTTTGGGTGAGGGTCTGTACATATACTCAAAAAATAATATCGCAGCCAGATAGAAATGTTGGATTGCTGCAAAACTCGGCAGATATTCTGTCTCAGGCAGATATGTAAATGAATACTGGAGAGGTCTGATTAGACACTGGGTTTTACCACAAGAGGATGTAAAAGTCCTTCCCCTATAGCACTGTCCTATAAACTTTTTTTTACTTTTGGACAGTGTACCTCTTGGTGAGACGTTTTTCCCAGTGTACAGACTTTGAGAGGGGGAGCATCAGTGGACTGGGAGAAGCAGGAGGGTCATTTGGATGAATTGCCTCCATCTGGGCCTAACTATTAGGAGGTGTTGGGAGCAGTGGTTTTATGGGGGCACAAACACACGGTGAACAGGCTCTGGACGGCCCAGACAGACCCCTAGTAGAGAGGATCGTTTGATCCACTGACAAACATGAGCAGCTCCTACAGTTTCGTATCCACCAGCCAGACACAGGGATGCAAAACCCAACCCAATCTGTTGATATGGGGAGCCAACACATACGATAGTCGGTCTCCCCTAGTAATACGATACGAGGGACACTAACAGTACAGTGATATATCACGTGTGGTCATGGCAGGGTTTCCAACTGGTAAGCAGGATAATGCTCACCCTCACACACAGCAAGGGTTTAACACGAATTTCTCCACCAGATTGGAACACTTCCTTGGCCTGCCGGTTGCCAGATTTATCTCCAATCAAGCATTTATGGGATTTATTGATGAGTTATTTTTTTGTGTCTATGAGTGTATATCAGTTAGGATCAGCACATATACATGTAAGCTACAGTCAATAACTGTGCACTACACCCATATGGTGACTATACTGAGTAATGATAAATTGCTAAATTATTTATCACTCACCACTGTGCCTGTCTCTCAGTCTTGCAGGAAATATAACGCTGCACCTGAGACTGATTTGCAGAATACATCGACAACCACACCAGCATCCCCCCAACCATAAAACTCCAGAATGAATAACGCTTCTGAGGGTCCAACCTAAAACTAAAATACAAAAAAAACATATTGTACTTGGAATTCTATATGGTATAAATCCTACAAGTCCACGTCTTAATCGAAACAGTTAAGCTCGTACTCGTTAAAGTTGATGCGTGATCCGTTGTAGGCGATCTTCAGGACTTCGGATGGCCCTCCTACCAGGATGGTTCCTTGAATAATAACAGCAATAAAACCAGAAAGCAACACGACCACCTGAAACACGTCCGTCCAGATCACAGCCTTCATCCCTCCCTACAACCGGAGAGAGACACACACACAGTACAGTACAGAAACACACTACAGTCAGATAAACATACAGCACCTTTAATTAAACTCATTGTATTATGTACTATTAGTCATGTTTACCTTAACAGGACTAACTGAATCTATGTTACTGTCTCACCAGAGCTGTGTAGAAAGTACAGATGAGGCCGGTTGAGAGGAGACTCGCCCACATGTTCAACCCTGTAGCTGTAGCACACACACACACACACACACACACACACACACACACACACACAGTTTTTCATTATTCACTGCAGTTTAATTTCAGTTTATTTTAAGAGTAAAACTTTTTATTCCTTGTCCAGCCTCTCATTCTTCAGTCACAACCCAGTCAGAAGGCATCACCGGGACTTGACCCTTTTCTGTATGGTGTTGGCTGTCATTTTAGCCACCTGTGCCATCTGGGCACCCAGGTAAATAAAAGTAATTTTAATCTACTAAATCTAAATCTTTTTAAATGATAGATCAAACAATGGTCTTTAATGTTTGATGTACTTGGTATTTCAATGACAAAATTTCCATCCAGTGTGTGTGTGTGTGCGTGTGTGTGTGTACCTTGATTTAAGATGAGTGCCGGTGCCAGAATAACAATGCCAGTGTACAGAAGCTACAGCAGAGAGAGATATATTGAAATATTATTATAATTATTATTATTATTATGCATGTTACTGTAACTGTACGTTTGTGTGTGTGTGTGTGTGTGTGTGTGATTATCTTACTGTCGCTATGAGGAACTGCAAACTCCCAAGCAGCTGCATTCCTCTGCCAAATCTCATCCTCAGATACTAACACACCAACACACACACGTTCATCATTTGATCTCAGACCATGAAGACAGTTTCACTCGTCAGCTTTAGTATTCATACGGTTTTGTGTGTGTGTGTGTGTTTGTGTGTGTGTTGGACCTGGTTGGAGCTGGTTATGTTCAGTCTGTAATACACAGGGACGAAGAAGATGGCGGTGATGAAGGAGTTGATGCTCTGCCCTGCACACATGTAGAGGAACTTGAGGCCATACAGGTACGATTCGGAGGGTACGCCCAGCACCTGCACTGCAGACATGAAGCTGGCACACAGGGACATCCCCACTGGCACCGCCCGCATGCGACGCCCCCCTGTGAAGAAATCCTCCACCGCGCCCGGGTCAGTGGGCCGACGTCCACCAGAGCACAGAGACTGGAACAGCCCGATGAACATGGACAGAGCCAGCATGAGCCCGAACACTGAGTAATCACCCACACCAAATCCACGCCTCTCTAAACAATAAGCATATAAAAAAAAATAAAAAATACATAAATAATCACCCACACAGAATCCACTCCTGTCTAAACAATAAACATATAAATACAAATATATAAATACATAAATCACCCACACCGAATCCACACCCTGTCTGAATAAATAAATAATAAATAAATAAATAAATAGATAGATAATCACCCACAACAAATCCATGCCTCTCTAAATAATAAAAATAAAAATAAAATAAATAAATACATAAATAATCACCCACGCCAAATCCACACCTGCCGGAATAATAAATAAATAAATAATAAATAAATAAATAAATAATCACCAATGCCAAATCCACAGCTGTCTGAATAATAAACAAATAAATAAATAAATAAACAAATATCCACGCTGAATCCATGCCTCTCTGAATAAAAAAATAAAATTAATTTATTTATTTATTAATTAATGGATTTGGCGTGGGTGATTAATAATTAATTAATAATCACCCACGCCAAATCCACACCTGTCTGAATATTAAACCAACAAATAAATAAATAATCACCCACGCCGAATTATCACCCACGCTGATTCTGGTTCATCAGCATGTGAGTGTCAGTACGACATGTGAAACGATGAGTGAGTCACTACTGTAGATGCTGTATTATAACAGCGTTAATAAATTCTGTCATAATACAGCCTAGTGTTTAATCATTAAACATAAACATAATGCATCTGATACACAAAATTGTGTTAACACATAACAGCACCGATCTTACCAAACTGGTTATGAATTAATAAGACCCACGAGCTGTCAATCATCTGTGTTTGATGATAAATAATGAAAAATAATTCCCATAAATAATGGAAAATTAAGATAGAAATCACAGAAGCATCTTCCGTGTGGTCAGACCGTAGTGTTGGCACTCTTGTGTGTGTATTGTTAAATTTGTTACCACTCACAGATGTGTAATATTGGATCATTTTCTTCAATAAATAAATGACCAAGTGTTATATTGCTATATCGATTGTTTAATCAGGATCTTTTTCTTATCTACATTTTAGGACTTATTTGGAAGTCTGATGATGTTTTACCTCATGTTTATGCAGACATACAGAAACGTCTAAAGGGTTTACAAACTTTCAAGCACCACTGTATCTAATGTGTATATTGTTCACATATTGTGTTTGTTTGCTTGGATTTATCCTTCTGACTCCCTTCTGATTGAATTTGACCCTGGTTTTATTTCTCCACTGTTCTCAGATCTTACCCTGGAGTGTTTTCACCCTTTTCAAACTCATAACTCAGATAATAAAAAAAAAACACATTTCCTTTGACTTTTATTTCATTGCCGACAGTATGAACCTGAGAGATTTCATGTTTTTTTTCTAGTTAACTCTATTTTATTTTTTAATAAACATCCATTTCTGCATTTCAGGCCTGCAACACATTCCAACAAAAAGTTCCAGCGGTAAAGTATTTACCACTTTGTAATATCACCGTTCCTTCTCCCAACACTAAAAAGACGTTTTGTTATCGAGGACACCAAGTGATTTAGTGTTTCAGGTGTTATTGTTTTCGTCTTTGGTCCGAAAAAGATCTGTGATACTGATGGGTCTGAGCACAATCCCCGTTCCCACTGTATGATGGTCCATCCCAGATCCTCCGAGCCCAGAGAAGCCGACGCCCCTTCTGAACATGGTTATAACATAAGGCTTCTTTTTAGCACAGTAACGTTTTAAGTGGTACCTGTGACTGTAACTCTGTATTGTAGAGCTTGATAAAGGTTTGATAAAGGAATCCCTTGCCCATGTGGTTCTATCAGCTATTGATGAATGATGATTCTTGATGCAGTGCTGTCCTGAGGGAGCGTAGATCACCTCTCTTCAGTTTAGGCTTTTTAGGAAATTCCTGTAGATTCCTTGAATGGTTTAATGATATTATGCTCTGTAGGGGGAGAAATATATAAATCCCTTCCAGTCTGTCTCTGAGGAACATTGTTTTTAAGCTTTTCAATCATTTTCTTACACATCTGTTGATGAAACTGGAGATCCTCTGATCATCTTTACTCCTCAAAGCCTCAGGCTTTTGTGGATCCTGCTTTCGTACCAAATCGTTATTATAATCACCTCTTTGAAATCACATCATTATTTAGTTTTTTAAACTCATTACTAGCCCGTTAAAAAAAAAATAATAATAATAAAGGTAACCAGAAAAAACATGAAATATCTCAGGTTCATACTGTCTGTCATGAAATAAAAGCCAAAGGAAATATAAGGAACACTGCATTAATTTTTATTTGAGTTTTCTATACAGTCCCAACTGTTTCTGATTTGGGCTGTAAGGTAATTTAAAAGACAAGAATAGTTCTATTATATAATATTATATACATTTGATTAATATTGAAGTAAATCGTACCAGCTTCTATCTGTGTCATTCTGAAGATCTTCAGACTGCTTCACACAGGTCCAGCTGTACAAACACACACACACACACACACACACACACACAAACACAAAGAGAGGAGAGTGCTCAGGCAAGGTTGTCTTTTCTGTCCTTGCTATTTAGTAAAATCACTTTGAGACGCGCGCGCGCACACACACGCACGAACGCACGAACGAACACACACACACACACACATCTGTGAACGAGATAACTATGTGTTTATCTTCTTGCTCAGCGCTGAGTACACATCAATCTGAAAACAAAAGCATGAAGTCAAACACCAGACAACAAAATACTTCATATGAGATAAGTCAAAGAGCTTTAATACAAGATGTTATACATAACAGAAACATGATGAACCAAAACACTCTGAGCGAATAACGTTACAGCAGCTCATGTTAAGCTCCGGGATATATTACAGAGTAAGTGAACAGTCTGTTCTCATAGTGGATGTCTTGGATGTGAGGAAAATGTTCAGGAGTAAAGACCTGAGACACTTTAACTAGAGACAAACTGTTATGGTGAGACGACTGGGCCAGAGCACCTCCTAAACAACAAGGCTGGAGTGGTTAGTACTTACCCACAGTGATCCCATGAGAGACCAGCAACAGTGGATCTGGTGGAACAGGGATATAAACCTGGACCTGCTGTCTGGTGGATTCTGTTGCCCCCACAGCCCCTGGAGTGAGGAGTCTCTCCACCTCCTCGCTCCAAACTGAATTTGTTTGTTTGTATCTTTGTTCATCATTCCATCTCATCTCAAATTTCAGGAGTTCCCTCCTAATCTACGGTTCTGGCACACCTGTGGTAGTACAAGCAGAGCTTGTGTGCCCGCTTGTGCCAGTTATATGTAATAGCTAAAAGGTAGGAGATGTACGATAATACTGTATGACATTCTGTATAAATACTTTCTTGTGCATGTTTTCACTAAAACTAAAATTAAAAGGAAACTAAACGTTTTGGGCACTATTTTTTACATGATCCAGTAGGGTTAGAATTTAACTGGCTTGCTATTTTTATACCATAAAAATGTGCAGAAATAGATTATACTGGATATAAGTTATGTTTATTTAGTAGATCAACAAAACACATTTTATATCCTAATCAGGGGAGAGCAAACCTTTTCAAAAGACTGTATGAGCTGTATCGTGTGAATTTGCAAGATGTATAGATAAAACATATAAGCTATAGTGAAGTTTAAGAAGTAAAATGATTTAAAAAGAAAAAGAAAAAAGGACCAATGTGCAAGTGAAAAAAACAGTTCTATAATATGTACGTATTAGATTTACAGATTTCATGATGCAGTAAATATAATGTATTTATCAAATATGAGTTAATTGATTAATCAAATACATAAGGCATGATAAAAGTATATAAACCAAATTATTTCTGTATTATTTTAAATAAATAATCTATAATGATTCTTACCGCCTCTTATTAGATTCCTGATCTGTTCCTAATCCTGGAGTTCTGAAGTGAACATCACATGCCTCTGTGTGTGTGTGTGTGTGTGTGTGTGTGTGTGTTTCTACCTGCGTTCATAAGAGCCACTCAAGCTGCCATGCTGCTCTGATTATGGGTGGAGCCAGGCTGGATCTGGTGGTGCTTAACCTGCAGGTATGTGCGCGCACCCGTGTGTGTGTGTGTGTGTGTTTGTTGATATTGTTTTAATGGTCTCATTGTCTCCAACTATGAAGTTCTGAAATGTCATTATTAAGTCTGTAGCATCAACGTCAGGGGGCTTCAACCTTTAGGCCAGTTTACATCACACACACACACACACACACACACACACACACACACACACACACACGTTCCTCAGTAACCATTTGTGAAACAGTAGGTGTGAATCCCTGACAAGATCAAATCATTTCACTCAGCAAACAGGCTTCTCTCTGCCCTCTGACATACAGACTTATGTGAACAAAAGTATTAGGACACTTCCACATACCATCTACAGGAGCTTTTATGACATCCCATTCTAAATCCATAGGCATTAATATGGAGTTTGTCCCCCTTTGAAGGCTTTCTACAAGATTTTGGACTGTGTTTGTGGTGATTCATGCAGAAGGGCATTTATGAGGTCAGATACTGATGTTGGTACAGGAGAGCCTGGCTTACAATCTCCGTTGTTGGTTAATCCCAAAGGTATTTGATTGGGTTCAGGTTTTATCAAACCAAACTCATCCACCCCATGCCTTTATGGACCTTTCTTCCATGAACTGGAACAGAAAAGGCCCTTCCCAACTGTTTCTACAAAGTTGGAAGTGTACAGTTGCCCCAAAATCTCTTTGTTTATTTTGTATGCAATTAATATTTCCCTTCATTTGAACTCATGGGTGGGCCCCAAAACAGCCCCATATTATAGCCCTCCTCCACCAAACTTTACAGTCAGGCAGGTGAACTTCACATTCACTGAGACTCACCAAACAGCCGAACTCACCAACCCAAATTCATTCAAACTCAGACTCCACCAAACCCGACTCAACAAAACCCACAATCAACAAATCCCAGACTCACCAAACCAAACCCCCCCAACAACAATCCCAGACTCACCAAACCCACCCCGACTCAACAAACCCACAATCAAACAACTCCCAGACTCACCCAAACCCCGACTCACTTAAAAACCACAATCAACAATCCCAACCCACCAAATCCAGGCTCACCAAAAGCAGACTCACCAAAACTCATGACTCACAAACGCAGATTCACCAAAAACAGGCCTAACAAACCCAGACTCACTAAACCAAACCTCACCAAACTCAGACTCACCAATCAGACTGATAGATAGAGAAGCCTTTATTCATCACTCCACAGAACGTTGTTCCACAGGATGTGTCCACTGCTCCAGAGTCTAGTGGTGACGTGGTTTTACACCAGTTCCATTGTGCTTGGTGATTGGTTAAAAAAAACCCATGCAGCATGAAGCTCCCGGGTGCCCCTAGTTTTTTTAGTGCTGATGTTTAATTTTCCATGAGGAGGCTTGGAACTTTATGTGGTCTGACTCTTCGTGGCTGAGTTGGGTATGGTGTATCTCCACACATTTTCTACTCTCCACAAAACTCCGCAGAACAGTTTTCCTCAACACTGTGTATAGTCCGAATGATAACAACAAAACCTTCTACCTCTTGTGTCATAAACCTCTGAAAGTACAATAAAAAAATAAACTAGTTAAGATGTACAGAAGAAACACAAAGGCAATCAAGCTAACAACAAACTGAGAAAACTGAGTAACTCGAGAAGGATAAGATGGAGCTGCAAAGTAGTGTGAAAACAAGTGGGTACAAAGAAATATATAGTTGCCTGAAGTAGGAGCTGCAGGACTGGATGTGAGAGGAAGATTTTAAACCTTAAGTATGTGTGCATCAGAGGAACGTAGATTATAGTCGGGTGAGTATCTGAGAGGAGACTCGAGAGGTACACAGGGCTCAGGCCATGGAGGGGCTCGCAGACCTGGATTTATAGTGAACACAGGATGTAAGAGGGAGTCAGTGTAACAGTGTAATTAACTACTTATGAATTATAATAATATTACAGTCATGCATCATTACAGTATGACTGGGTGGGTGTAGCTTTAAGCCAATAAGGCAGTAGAACATTTTAGTAAGAGTCTCCATTGGCTGAATCTGGAATCTGTACCCCTTACTATACTCCTCTATGTCGCCATCTGCTGGATAAAATGTATTATAGCATTTATTTCAGAATTACCGAAAATAAAAGATACGCATACTCCTGGCTGAAGAGCTAAAGTTAACCTCCCTTTAGCAGAAGGAGAATAAATCATGCATTTCCCTTCTCAAAATAAAATAAACTGGGAATGTTGTGTCTGATGATGCTTAAAGATCTGCGACTGACTTCTTCTTTTGTTTTTCCCCCCTCCTCTAAAACGTACTTTCAGTAAGTGGAAACTATGTTTACTTAGAGATTTTGCAAACCCAAAAGTTTCTTACTTATTCAAACATTTTGAAATACGTTATCAACTATTTTGTTACACCGTATAAAGAAATGTGTTAAGTTAGATTTGTGTTATTTGGACTCCAAATAGTAAGTTAACTGAATAATAATAACAAGTTAACTGAATAATAATTTAATTTCATTAATTTATTATTTGTGATGATCAATTATAAATTCAGATTTTTAATGCCAGCCTGGACACAATATTTTAATTACTATTATTATTATTATTTATTATTATTATTATTATTATTATTGAATTGATTTAATTTATTTATTTTTCTCTCTCTACAACTTGAGCATTTTAATTTCAATCTTATGGAACAAGTTTATTTTTTTGGTCATTTTTTGGTACAAAGTGTTGTCCTCAGCACTTTCTCAAATCCAACTTTAATCCCCCTCTCAATTTAGGATAATAATTATCCCGTGATATGGTATTAAATGTATCCTATATTATGTTTCAAAAACCCAGTTGTGGGGGGAAAATCATCATTTAATCCTGGATAAATGGGTTGGTTGGATTAAAAGACTTACATAGGTAAGTTTTTGAAAAACACCATTTTCAAGCGTTATTCCTTGCTTTAATATGGTAACAAAAAAACTACCCCCAGATGTTACTTAAGCACTAATATATATCAGGTCTATTAAGGTAAATGAAATCTTCAAACATGATCAGCATTATGGGTAACATCACACTAACAATGGTTAATGGGTAACTGTTGAACAATTGTAGTCCTTCCTGGTGTAAATGCAACACACTGAACAACAAAAAAATACACATGCAAATAAAATGTCTGCATAACAGTGCTTCCCCTTTTAGTGCTGGACATCATAAAGGCATCTGGGTGTGGACAGGTTTTTTTTCGGCATTCTCTTTGATGGAATGTGATAAGACAACACATTTTCTTGTTGCAACTTAGAGTCAGCCAGAGAGTACCTTATGTGCGATAGCCAATAGTTGTTATCATAGAGCAAAGCCAATAGGAAGGTAATAACAGACTTCATCCACCCCGAGTATGGAAAATTCAGGCAAAATGAAACTCAATCCTTACCAAGTTGCTCCTATGAAAAAAAATGAGTTAAATGTTTTTGCATACAAAGTAAGCTCAAGCATAAGTTCAAATCAAACACCTACAAGTAAAGACCATTTATTGTATTTAAGGAGTAATAGAAAGACCTTAATGAAATAACCTGATCTTTCTATCAATCTTCCACCAATCACCAATAAATTAGTGACGTTTTAACTACAAAGAGAGAATTCATGGAGAACAGGGTTAGTATGTATTTGATTTCTTAAGCATTTACACAGCAAAAAAACTTCAGATGGGCCTGGACAGGTACTTACTAAAGAGAGGGCACGCCTGGCACCTTTGCAGGATCTGAGTCCCCTTTCAGCGTAGTGGTGTGTTACTGATGGTAGCCTTTGTTACTTTGGTCCCAGCTCTCTGCAGGTCCTTAATCAGGTCCCTTCTGTGTAGTTCTGGGATTTTTGATCATTGTTTTCTCATGATCATTTTGACCCCACGGGGATTAGATCTTGCCATTAAAGCCCCCAGATCGAGGGAGATTAATCAATGTCTTGTAAGGATTTCCATTTTCCTTACAGTTTGCTCCCACAGTTGATTTATTCACACCAATCTGCTTGCCTATTTGTAGATTCACTCTTCCCAGCCTGGTGCAGGTCTACAATTTTCTTCCTGGTGTCCTTCAACAGCTCTTTGTCTTGGCCATGGTTGATTTTGAAGTCTGACTGTTTGAGGCTGTGGACAGGTGTCTTTTATACAGATAACGAAGGTCAAACAGGTGCCCATTAATACAGGTAACGAGTGGAGGACAGAAAGAGCTTCTTAAAGAAGTTGTATAGGTCTGTGAAAGCCCAGAAATCTTGCCTTATTTGTGGGTGACCAATACTTATTTCCACCATGATTTACAATTAAATTCTTTAAAAATCCTACAATGTGATTTCCTGGATTTTTTTTTCTCATTTTGTCTCTCATAGTTGAAGTGTAGCTATGATGAAAATTACAGACCTCTCTCATATTTCTAAGTCGGAGAACTTGCACAATCAGTGGCCGACTAAATACTTTTTTGCCCCACTGTATGTGATTTACAGAAACTTGATTTGACGTACAGGAACCTGTCTCACGGATCAGCTTCAGCAAACTATGAGTGTGGAGGATCTACAGGTTCAGCTGCAACATCTGTGGAAAAATGTGGCAGAGTCTGTTTACCTCCATGTCCAGCCATAGCTCATCTTGTATCCATGTTAAAGGCAGGTAGTGCACCATGTAACAAAGCTAAAGCAGTTTCAAACTGGCTTCTTAAACATGGCAACGAGTTCCGTGTTCTTCAGTGTTCTTAAAGTAGCCAGATCTGAATGGTGTAGAGCAACTTTGGGACATGATGCTGTTTTGAGAGCAAAGGGAGGAAATACCCAGCATTAGTATAGTGTTCCTAATAGAATTCAATGAGTGTTCTACTCAATGAGTGTATATGTGTGTATATGTGTGTATGTATATGTATGTGTATTTTCTTCATTTCTACTACATCATAGGTAATACTAATGAGCAACATTGTGGGAACCTTTCTCTTTCGTTTAACCTTTTCATGTGAGTCTATTTAAAAGCTCATGTGGAAAACTTTGACCTTGCTCAAGATGTTTTTAGCAGAACTGGGAAAGTGGAATGCTGGAGCAAGTCCAGTGTGTAGTTTTGCATCATTTGTACTTCATAAATAAAACAGAATGTATTTTATTGAATGTAACATTGATAATCATGAGAAAATCAAAGAGTGAACAGAGTATATTGTTACACCACTACTCTCAGCCATACATTATATACTGCTCAAAAAAATAAAGGGAACACGGAGTTATATTGTGCTGTTTAAGTGTTCCCTTTATTTTTTTGAGCTGTATATAATGAAAAGATTCTGTCTGTTGTCACTGCATTCATTGATTCCATGTTCAGCTCAAAGTAGTTCTGGCAATATGACCTTAAATCATGATTTTACCTTGATTATGATAAATAAACAATTATTTTGTTTCTGATTTCTTGTTAGTATTTTTTGTTTGCAGAGGTGATTGACAAGTTTTGAACTGCAAATAGGTTTAACTATTAAAGCTGGGACATTTATTTCCAATGAAAGAGTGCATATTCTTGTGATTTTTAAAATCACAGGAGAAGGAAACACACACAAACTAATTATTCATGGTTATTTATTGAATAGTTTGACCAACTGAAATCATAACTCACATCACTTGAATTGGAAATGTCTCATGAAATAGGTCACATTTTAGTTTTACTGTAATAAGCAAGTTCTCTAAAAAGTAGAAAATAAATAACTTTCATTATTGCAAAACAAAAAGACATTTTAAATAATGTCATGTGAAAAATAGAAAATAATTTCCATGAGCTCTCCAGTCTTTAGCACACATTTCCCAGTCATTCGCAATCAAACGTGCAAAAGCCGTCGCATATCAATCTGGCAACAGGAGTCCACCCTTCTGTCAATGACACGCTTTGATTCTTCAACATGGCTTACACATTTTTGACTGGGGAATCATTAAGCAGAATGAATTGATTGAACATTTGTGTGTGTGGTGGGGGGGGCTACATATGGTAAATGCGGGGGTATTTAAAGTTTGTCTATTTGGAAGTAGGGTTGAATGTTGAGTTGAAGGCAACTGGACATCTTTTTTGGCTCTTCTTGGTCCAGTTCCCTTCAACTCAACTCTCTAGCCTATCTGGACCTGGATGACTGATAACCTGCACAGACGTTTGGTAGTAGGGATATTTATTTGGAGGAGTGCATTCATTTTGGGGGAATTATGACGAAGGGATGATTGTGCTTGTTGGTAAACTTCCTGGTGTTGTTCGAGACTAGCATGTCAAATAAAATTGCTCTCTCACTATGGGCAATCATACGGTTTCTCTCCTGTGAGAATGTGCCGGTGATGTCGGAGACTAGACGACTAGACGACACTGTGAGCACTGATATGGCTTTTCTCCAGTGTGAATGCGCTGGTGTTCACGGAGATTACTCTTGTTAAAAAACCTCTTTCCACATTGTAAGCAGTGATAGGTTTCAGACACTGGTGCTGGAATAGAGCAGTAGACAACTTTTATTATCTGCGCGCGCAGAGATCAACTCACATACAGCAATGCCAAGCACTTGTATGAGAGTGGATGAGGAGGGTACAAAGCTTCCCCCTTTTAACTGGTTCATTTACGTGCAGGTTTATACAGGAAAGCTGTATAAGCAACTCATTAATCACAAGCCGGGTCTCCTGCCCAGAGATAAAAACCAGAGATAAAAAACAGATTCTGTGTACCAACATATAGACAGATAAGGGTCTGTTACACACTGTTCCCTCCGTAACTCCTTCTTCTTTTATGGCCTGCTGCTGACCCTGGGGGCAGGTCTGTGTTTTATACATCTTTACAACAAGTCATTAGACAGAATCATTACACAACAGCATCCCACAGTTATAGGATTACATAAATTTAGGATTACATACAATTTACTTAGTATGCAGTAGGATTAAATACTAAGATATTAAAATTTATTCCACACTTCTTCCCCTTTGTCTATTATTTAGGCACAGAATCTTCATTCATCCCACTATACTGGGCAACTCCTCTGCTAGCTGGTGCAGCATTTAACACTGACACTGCCTCTGGAACATACTCATAGTACACTGGCAGCACAAGAGAAACACACAAATAGTGATAATAATGAGAAGCACGGTGGGTAATGTTGACATAAGTATTAACTTCCAACCAGAAAACCATGAACTCCAGTCCCACCAGAAACTACCCTGCTCATCAGCTTGAAGAAGCGATGACACGTGTTTCATTTGTTCTAGAGCCTTTGTTATGTTACCCTTAGATGAATCGTTTGGTGGAATGTAAGTGCAACAATGTTGACCTACCATTACACAAACCCCACCTTCCTTGGCTAACAGAATATCGAGAGCAATTCTATTCTGTGTGGTCATTAACCGTAAGACAGTTAATTCTTGTTTAATTCCTGCAATTGCGTCGGTTGTAGAATTTACAAACATAGCCAACCTATAGTGGACCTTATTTAATTGTTTTCTGACCTTTGCTACACCCCACATAAGAAAAAAGGATTTCTGCAAACCTCTCCCCTTCCGCAACTAGTCTACGCTCTGAGGGTATTTTTAGGTCAGTGGTACTAGATACGTCACACCTGTTCCTATCGTTTGCCCTGGTCCTTCCCATAAAAATCTTTAAGTGTGCGTCTAGACGTACCAATGAATACCTAGCTCTTTGATCGACTGGAAAGTACTTAAGCAGTCTTTTCCACACCACCAGTGCCAATCTGGAATAAAAATGTTCACCCTGGCGCTGTGAAAAATTACGGTTTTAAAGAGTGTGGCGTTTGGTCCGCGCAACGGGGTTTCACAAGCTCCCCTAAGGTAAAAAGAGTTCTCACAAACGTCTTCTTCCAGTCCTACAGATATGGACATGGTTTCGTTGGTATGAGTACAGAGGTCATAGTGTCCCCTTTGTCCTCACATTTCACCATCGCTGAACTATCATTTTGCCAAGCACAGAAGGGAAAATGTGCTTTCCTTTTTTTGGACTACTATGGATTGGGGTAGCAGTGGATCAGGGTTTTTTCTCAGAAAGCGACGCTCCACTGCTACGTTTTGCTCTCTCAGCTTGTTCCATCCCCTCGCAACACCCTCTACAGTGTCATTTATCAAACTGTAGATGAAAGGCTAGAGAGTTATTACCCCTCCTTATGGCCCCCTCCTCGGTTCAGGGATGGACGTTCCCTTTTTACAAAAATGGCTTCTTTTACAAACCATCGTTCCTCCCTATCAAGGATCTGCACGTCTTCATCCTTGAAAGAGTGTCCACTGGCCTGTAGGTGGGTGTAAACCACAGAGTCCTGACCTGATGAGGTAGCTCTTCTATGTTGTGCCATCCGTTTCGCCAGTGGCTGTTTGGTTTCCCCGATGTACAATTCCACATATCACATTCTGTTTTTTCATTGTCTTGTTGTTCTGGATCAGGTGAATGTGTTTCTGGTTCTTCCTCAGCTTCCTCCTGGGACTCTTGTGATGCCAAGGCTCAGTGGTTCTGGTGATATCACGTCGATGCTCATTCCCCTTGCACAGCCGAGGAAAAAAAAAAAAATGGTGTTGCCCTTTTTTGCCAAGTCTGGACCCTCTCTACTTGGCAGATCTTACTTTTGTTTTGGAGACCCTCGCGTAGACGCAGTCTCCTGGTTTTCTTTGGCTCCTTGTTTTCCTCCAGTACTCTCTCTCTCTCTCTCTCTCTCTCTCTTTCTTTTCCTGCTTAAATAGCTTTCGTGTATTTTTAATAAATTCTAAAGTTTTAGTGTCGTACACACATCCCAGTCTTGGTCAAATTCTGAGTATCTGCTAAATTAGTCTTACTACCTTATCGACAAATTTATTAATTTCTGTTATCTGAACTTCCCTTGTGTAATGGCTAACGCCATGCACATCTATAATTAACAATAAGAGCCGACTAATTGGTGCTACTGTAAGGCCACTGTCATTTCTTCAACGTTTTACTGTATTTTTTTTTGTGCTTCCTTTGTCTTTCCATATTTTCTGCTTTAATTATGTTTAAACTTTTTCATTGCTAAGTCAATTCTACTAACTACCTGTTTGGGCAATTTTAGATTTTAGATCTTCGAGTAATGCACTAAAAAATTTATAATGTACTTTCAACAATACCAGCTTTATAGTATCCCAGAGGAAAGAAATTCTCTAAATGAGATCTTAAGTTTGTCTCATTTACTTCTCCTAGACATAATTAAGACATGTTTGAGATCAATGTGAGATTTAAGCTCATTTCTCTTGTTTCTTAAATTCGTCTTAGGTTTGTCTCATCTCAGATTCGTCTCATCATGCAAAACATAAGAAACATTTGAGATCTCATAATTGGCTTTTTCGGTCTCTTCTAACAAGTCAAAGTTCACCTTATTGTTGACTCATAACAAGAAATCCATAAGAAACAGCGAACTCCCAATTTTCTGAATATACCTTGAT
>JAJAGP010002499.1:37161-58890 GCA_025084515.1 Ancistrus triradiatus | reverse complement strand
TGATCAAGTCATCTTTCAGTAAGTCACTCAGTAACACACTCACCTGTGTTCGCATTACTGCTTGCGATGAAGCTGATTACCAAGGGTAATCGATTAAACTGCACAATCTGACAAAACACAGGACAGTCAATCAACAATCCAAATGTGACACATTGAAGCAGAAGAGTTTGTGAGGCACATATCAATACCTGATATGTGTTGTAATAGCAGATAATGCTCTTATTTTTTGACAATCCCAGCTTGCTGCCCTGATCTGTAGCCAAGGCAAAGGTGGAGAGAAAGCCTGGTCGAAGGGCATACTCTGGAGCATTGTCATTGGCAACTACGGGGAAAGAGATTACCACTGAGGTGTTAAAAGTAACATGGAACTAAAGCAAGCAACATTCAAAAAGTAGGAAAATTTGTTGTTATACCTTTGATTACAGGTACACCATCTCGGTCTGTTACTACTATTGCATGGAGCCCTTCAACCCTGATAGAAAAACAAAGAAACCTCAAACTAGAAGGGGCAATATGCCAATATGATTTTGAACTGTAGTACATTAAGTCTTATGCACATTTATCAGCACTGTGCGCATCTACAGGTGTTTTACTCATTAGAACAAAAACTGGACAATGTGTGTAACGTATAGCATTAGCAAAATATACCATATTTACCTTACTATTTTAAGGGTTAAGAGTAAAGATAAAAAAGATGTATGGTGGCCTTTCATAATATGGCTCAGACATTTTGTTGTGGTTTGTTGAAGTTTGTTTCAAAATATCGTGATACACATTGTGAAAATATCTTAGATCATTTTTCCCTTATACTCAAACCATAGTTGAAAGTCAGTATCAATATTAATTCATTGACCTGCTTAATGACAGATAATAGACTGGGGAAGAGAGTCCAAGTATACCCTGTGTATTTATTACATTTATTAATGCTACTTTATACAGTGAAAAGCAGTGGATTAACATTAGTCTGGATCCATAGCCAACTGGGTGCAGGAACAAACCCGAGACAAGTCACCAGTCCATCACAAACTCACTCATTTGAATTCACTCACCCCTGGGACAACTGTCAGTAAACAATCCACCTATTGGCATGTTTCAGGTGCTTACAGACAAGGGGAGATCATACTAAAATCTAAACAAACCGTAACCAAAGAAGAAAATTGAATCTGGACTGTTAAAAATGTTCAGAAGCTATGGTAATATGATATTCCTAGCAGTGTGGACACCGAGCTAACATTTTGTACTGCTAGTCACTTTACAAATTGTAATAGCATAACAAACCAAATTCAATATAAACAGTACTTACGTTGGCAGCTGTTTGTACAGGTACCTCTTTATATCCTGCAGTTAACACAATAATAACATAATGTGTTATATGTATATGTGTACACACACACACACACACACACACACACACCTGCCATAACATTAAAACCACTGAAAGATAAAGTGAATAACACTCTGGACAATGTTCTGCTGGGAAACCGTTCATAAGGATGTTAATTTGACACATACCATCTACCTAAACATTGTTGCAGACCAAGTACACCCTTTCATGGCAGAATGGCACCCTACTACACTGCAAAACTTGTTCAGGAATGGTTTGAGGAGCATGACAAAGAGTCCAAGATGTTGATCTGGCCTCCAAATTTCTCCAAACACTTCATCGTGTAATGTCCTGGACAAACAAGACCTATCCATGGAAGCCCCACTTTGCAACTTACAGGATTTTAAGGATCTGCTGCTAATGTCTTGGTGCTATGAATGGGGACTAACACAATGTTAGAGAGGTGGTTTTAAAGTTATGGATGATAATTATCAATACTTACATCTGCCATGTTGTTTAACAGCAGTGTACTGCCACTTCCTGTAACAACATTTTAATGAATAAGCATTGGAATTACATCTAATGTACAATTACCATTCACGTAAATTTGGCATATCCAGTAATGACACGGTATTCTGTACATTCTAGACAATCCAATACTGGTAAAACTGGACGATCCATGATTGTAGGTCACGGTGTTCCATACCGATTCCGCACTCTTTGTAACACGTCAGTATGACACACAGCATCTGAGCAGCTCGCATTTGTTTAGTTTCAACCAATTATATTTGAAATACAAATTAAAAAAGTGATCATTCACTGCCTGACACCATATATGATGTGTTCTGAATATGAACAAGAAAATCGTATAATACACTGCGAAAAGCGCAGACTCGTTAATCGGGACACCTTCATTGGAACTAAAACGGTAGCTGGTCTGGTGTCCCGTGTTAATCTTTCTTCTTAGAAGCTTAAAACCTCTCCCATTTTGATGTGTTTACCGCTCACTGACATTCAGTACTTACTGAATACGTATTAAAAGAACCAGGGTTTATGTTTCTATGGTCGAGAATAAAGAGAAGGAAGAAAGTTTGCACAGATATTTGTTTGTTTTCTTTATCTGGACATATTATACATCATTTAGTATAATACAACACAATTACTAAACCATTGTAAATACGGAACGTTCCTACAGCACAAACCTATTTAATAATTTCACATTTAAACAGTTAGCAGCGCTTATACAGGCTACTTATAACTAGATCACGCGGTTGACACTGCACATGCTGAGCTACCTCTACGCAAACACAGTGCAAAGAATTAAAGCATATATAAATATCAGTACCTTTATCACACCACTAACGCCTTCTGCCTTATTTACTACATCACATGACACAAAGTGCTGCAGCGCTTCCATAAACGTAACATCCGGCCCAAGAGAACACCGATCAGTGCTTCCTCTAGCGGCGTCATTTCACATTACAGTCACGCTCTTTTAGCCGAGACATTTTTTGTAAGTACACCCCAGTGTGGCGATCAGGGGCGTCATCAGACCCCATGTCCTGGGGGCACGTGCCCCAGCAAAACGCTGTTATGTCTCACTAAACTCACAGCTGTAAAAAGTCATTTTTATTATGGATTGCTGAGCAGAACTACATAACACGCAATGGAAATTCACTGCAGCCACTACATTTCCCATAATGTCCCAGCATCTTGCCAAAGCATGACCTGCTGACGCTTTCACTAACGGGTTTCAATCCATCAAGTTTTTGCGCATTTTGAAACTTCACGAAGAAAAACCTGAATGGAAAAAGTTCAAAATTCGAAAAAAAACAAAAAAAAACATCTGAAATATGGCAAAAGAGTTTTAGACTAGGACGAGTTGGAAATGTTAAAATATCGATAAAGCCGAAATGCGGAAAAAGGTTATTTTCACCTTTTTTCAAATAAACGGTGACGTATCAAGCTGTGATAGAAGGATCCAGTGACGTGATTTCGTTCCACCCGACCAGACTAAAAACAAAACAAAATCGGTTTTGTTACATTTAGATATGATTTAATAGTCAACCGGACTGAATGTAAACGTTAACTGTTAAAACTATAAGAGAATGAATGAAGAGGTGGGATGTGTTAAAAGCAGCCGTGTCATGGGTGCTGCCAGGTGAACCAACGCACACACATTTCAGCCCTGAACACAGCCGTGAAAGGATTGTAAATGGCTTTAAAGATTATTCCGCTAAAAGCCTAGGTTAAATTTCTCCATTATTGTTTGTTTCAATGCCACAACTAATAGTGGTAACCTGTCATCTAAAGTTTATTCGCATACAGTGGGGCAAAAAAGTGTTTAGTCAGAAACTGGTTGTGCAAGTTCTCCTACTAAGAAAGATGAAAGAGGTCTGTAATTTTCATCATAGCTACACGTCAACTATGAGTGACAAAATGAGAAAAAAAAAAGCCAGGAAATCACACTATAGGATTTTTTAAAAATTTAAATGTAAATCATGGTGAAAAATAAGTATTTGGTCAATAACAAAAGTTCAACTCAATACTTTGTAACATAACCTTTGTTGGCAATGACAGATGTCAAACGTTTCCTGTATGTCTTCACCAGGTTTGCACACACTGTAGCTGGAATTTTGGCTCATTCCTCCATGCAGATCTCCTCTAGAGCAGTGATGTTTTGGGGCTGTCGCTGGGCAACACGGACATTCAACTCCCTCCTCAAATTTTCTATGGGGTTGAGGTCTGGAGACTAGTTAGGCCACTCCAGGACCTTGAAATGCTTTTTACGGAGCCACTCCTTCGTTGCCCGAGCAGTGTGTTTGGGATCATTGTCATGCTGGAAGACCCAGCCACGTTCCATCTTCAATGGTCTCACTGATGGAAGGAGGTTTTGGCTTAAAATCTCACAACACATGGCCCCGTTCATTCTTCCCTTAACACGGATCAGTCATCCTGCCCCCTTTGCAGAAAAACAGCCAAAAAGCCTTTTTTACAAAAAGTTCTATTTTGGTTTCAACTGACCACATGATATTCTCCCAATCCTCTTCTGGATCATCCATATGCTCTCTGGAAAACTTCAGATGGGCCTGGACATGTACTGGCTTAAGCAGGGGGACACGCCTGGCACTGCAGGATCTGAGTACCTCTCGGCGTAGTGTGTTACTGATGGTAGCCTTGTTGGTCCCAGCTCTCTGCAGGTCATTCATCAGGTCCCTCTGTGTAGTTCTGGATTTTGCTCACCGTTCTCATGATCATTTTGACCCCACGGGATGAGATCTTGCGTGGAAAGCCCCAGATCGAGGGAGATTATCAATGGCCTTCCATTGTCTTACAATTGCTCCCACAGTTGATTTATTCACACCAACCTGCTTGCCTTTGTAGATTCACTCTTCCCAGCCTGCTGCAGGTCTACAATTTCTTCTGGTGTCCTTCGACAGCTCTTTGGTCTTGGCCATGGTTGAGTTTTGGAGTCTGAACTGTTTGACGCTGTGGACAGGGGGTCTTTTATACAGATAACGAGGTCAAACAGGTGCCTTAATACAGGTAAACAAGTGGAGGACAGAAGAGCTCTCTTAAAGAAGAAGTTACAGGTCTGTGAGAGCAGAATCTTGCTTGTTTGTGGGTGACCAAAATACTTATTTTCCACCATGATTTACAATTAAATTCTTTAAAAATCCTACAATGTGATTTCCTGGATTTTTTTCTCTTATTTTGTCTCTCATAGTTGAAGTGTACTTATGATGAAAATTACAGACCTCTCTCATTTTTATAAGTAGGAGAACTTGCACAATCAGTGGCTGATTAAATACTTTATTGCCCCACTGTAACTGTAGTGGGTGGAAACACGACTTAATTTACATTTTGTTAATGCGCCTAATATTTGCGAAACGTTTGGATGGAGACCTGGCTAGTCAGAGCCATTTTCTGTCGTTTTTTTTTTCCTCATGGAGTAATGGACATGCGCAAATAGGCCTATGTAAAAGAAAGTCAGTCATGCAAGCTGCAGAAAAGGTTATGACAGCTCATAGCTACATGTTTAGTTTGCAATTAATACAAATGCAATTAATACAAATTCTTTAGTGTTCATTTATTCTTCCTTTCTCATCCATGGCAGAGTAACGGCCACTTTAGTGTTAAATCAAGAACACAGTTGTGCCCACATGACTGATTGGCAAGCAGACTGGTAGAGCTGTGCCCCAGAAGGACAAGTAGTCTAGACATGTCTCTGGAGGCAGTACAACATTTGGAGTGTTGTTTTCATCATATACATGTACTTGAATATATGAAATATACTATATTTCATCACCAATGAGTTACACCTATCTAGGGTGACCATATTTTGGTTTTCAAAAAAGAGGACACCTTTGCTAAAAAAGGACATATGTTGTGTGGATGCTGGTATACAGAAAGCACAAGTTCCATGTAAGAGCATACATGTTCCATACTGGTACAAGTTGGTTTTATGTAGGTTAGTACTGGTCTGGTGAACTCAAATGGTATTGCTAGTAAAACATGACCAACATACCAATGTCAAAAATAGAACATAATCTGGCCTTTGCTGTGGTTATTTTATTTTTTTATTTTTTTTTTGTTATTTTAATGCTGGTGTGATGGTGCTGGTTTAGCTGGTGATTTCATATGGCCGTGTTGGTAAAGCTGATTGATTATCATTACCATTGTCCAAAACAAAACATATGCTAGTCTTTTTCAGTAGGGAAGAATATTGCTGTGTGGATGCTGGTATGCTGTTCAAGTACCTTGAGCATACAAATTCCATTATTATTGCATTGCACACTTTTGTCCGTCCCACATAATTTAATGGGAATGACAGTGATGTCTTCAACCAAATCTGGCTACCATAACACACCCGCAATTGCGTGCAAATGAGACCATATCTCCGACATAATTCATGTCTGATCAGAGTGAAAACTCAGCCTTCATTAAATCATGTTCCAATTATGATCTTAGCCAAGACAACAGCTCAGCTTATATTATTTTATTGATCGCGTCCCAGACAGTTAAATATGATCAGTGTGCTGAATGCTAAGTTTATTTATTTATTTGTTTATTTAATGTCAAATCATGATCAATGGCTAATCATGACGAGAGTAAGGTTATAATGATACTAGTCAGACATACACATGGAGGGTAATTTAGAGTGACCAATTAACCTAATGCATTTCTTCAGAATGTGGGAGAAAGCCAAGGCTGAATGGTAAGCTTGAGGAAACTGCAGCTACTGAGGGTCTGTGTTGAAGTCTCCAAATAGGGCTTGCAATGTGAAGGTTTGGTAGTGTGTCCAGGGTTACCAGGGTTCGAATCCCAGTGGTTCCTTACAGCTGCTCACACATCACATGCAGGCATGCCCGGCTGTGTGAACTTACACCTGTGACTGTCCCTAAACTCTGGAATAATGCTACACTTTACATTACACCAGGTTTAGATGTGTATTGAAATCAGATTAAAAACCTACTTTCCTATTCATAGTTCCTGGGTCTCATGATTTCATTAAACATGCTTGTTTGTATGTTTGGTTTATTTAACGTTGCTTTCAGCATCAATGGCTATTTATGACAGACACAAAGTTACATCAATACACAAGGTTACTTCGAAACTAGTCATACATACTCAGATTGGGCTAATTTAGTGTAATCAATTAACCTAATGCATGCCTTTGGACTGTGGGAGGAAACCAGAGCATCCACGATAAACTTTCCTGGACACGAGGACGACATGCAAACTCCACAAACTCCATCTGGGGTCAGGATTGAACTGAGGAGGCTAGAGCTGGAGCTGGAGCTGGAGCTGGAGTTGTGAAATGATCGCACTACCCGCTGCATCATTGTGCTGCCCAAACATACTGGTAAATTATGGTAATTTTAATAGATTTTGAGCCAATTTTCTTAATGATTGAGGATCGTTTGAATGAATGTATATGTAAAAGGAGTTATCTAGGAAGAAAGCAAATCATATTGCCACCTCAACAGCTGCTGTTGCATTAAGTCTTTGAGGCTAATCCACATTTTTACATACTGTCTGAAATATTGCTTTAGGTTTAGTTCAAATTAATGATGCTGATTTAAAAAAACTAGTCTCATTTCTCCTGGTGTTAGAGCTTCTGAGGCTGTTGATACAAATCATTATTAGCAGATCTCAGTGCTTCAGTAGGGATTATTTTAGTGGGTTTTTTTCTGTCATTTATCAATTTATCAAGGTTTATCAATGTTTTCTTGGCTTAGAATGGAAATGTGTTGTTTCTTCTCTTCTTTTTTAGTATGCAGGGTTAGGAAAGAATGAGTTCATGTGCGGATTAGAACAGAAACAATGAGTGCCTCAGTATGTACAAACCAGGCAGAGAAAGTCTAATCCTCCCTTCAACTTCATCTCACAAACGTCAGTCACACAGTCGCCCAGGCAACTTTCACAAGTCCTAAACCTTCAACCCGGCCCCCACCAACTCTCTTTCTGCCTTCTATTCCCTCGCTCTCTGTAAGTGTTGCAAGGGTCATTACTGCATCTGTGTCCTTTAGGCTGTGCGGTAGTGAGAAACAACTAAGTAGTGTGTTGAGTTTCATGAGCGATGGGACCCGATTTACCCAATTCTTCAGCAGAAGATGACAGCTTTAGTGGAAAAAGTGCTTTCTCACAAATGGAACACAACATCGTTGCTGGATACCTTATCACTGCATGTAAAGAGTAGTATCTTTGTGTGGCTGTATGTGTGTGAGTAATGTGTTGCAATGTATAGGTTAAATATCTATACTTCTTTTTAATACCAAACCACGGATGTCAAATAAATGGCAAGTAGGTTACTGCACTATCATTTTACAGATGCAGAATGTACAGTAATTATTTTGTGTGATTTTGCACATAGGCTATTTGTGGAACAGAAGCATAGACAGTTTGAGGCTTTCAGGTTTTTTTCAGGCTTTTAGTTTGAAAGGGTATGATCTAGTCCAAAATGCTGTTATGGTACACATATTAAGAAAATGAGACTCTGTGTAAGTAAGTCTAATTCCTCCCTTTTTTTTCCCTATACAAGGTGTGATCAGTTTGTCCAGTAATCTTGTGGTACTGCTAATGTTTGTAAAGTTCAAAGAGTTGCGTAACTCTACAAATGCCATCATTATTAATCTGGCCTTCACTGATGTTGGAGTGGCAGGCATTGGTTATCCCATGTCTGCCGCTTCTGACCTTCATGGCAGCTGGAAATTTGGCTACACTGGTTGCCAGGTTTGTTGTAAATGCATACACCTGTACACACAATGCACACACATTGCCTTGTAGAGCAATTGTCATTAAATTACTGAAAGCTTATATACGCATTGACAAAAAACAAATAATGCACCCAGATACACAAAAACACTTTCCAAGAACGAGTTGTTGGAATCAAATGAAACATTTTATCTATGAATGCTACAATGACATATGTAAATGATTACAATAGTAGAGCAAAAGGATATGTTTATTGGGGAAAACCGTGCAATTGAAAGGAGGCTCTAGTACCTTGATAGGCCGTCTCTAGTCTCGATACAAGATTAGATATGGTTGGGCATGGAGGCATACAGGTTCCATATGGAATCCTGTGTCACATTTGCACATAGGTGTTGCAGCTGGGTCTATAGATCCTGCACACTTGCACGTTGCCAAAGCTGGCATCTCAGCTGGTACGATCAGTGCTCTATTGGTATTAAATCTGGCAACCAGGCAGGCAGAGATATGTTGCAATCTGGTGGAGACATTCCTGGGAAACCCTTGCTTTGTGTCGCCAATCATTGTCCTGCTGAAAAATGGCAGCTGGAAGCCCTGTCACGCGAGGCATCGTGGTCACATGTTGTCCTGCACATATATCTGACTTGCTAGTGTCCCTTGTATCACTACTAAAGCTGAGCAACTGTTGTATGTGATGACCCAGCATTTGGGCCAGTGTGTCGCTCCACAGCAAAGGCAGGATTGAAGCATTCACCACAAGGCCTCCATACTCGAACCAGACTAAAACAAGAAAACAAAACCTGGATTTGTCACACAGTTCCAGTCCATAGCAGTCCAGGTTTCTCGCTCATGACACCACTGCAAACAAAGGCAGCTATCCGACATCTGGTTGTGTTATTTTTTTTGTCAATGAGTGTGTATATACAGTGAAGCTTGAAAGTTTGTGAACCCTTTAGAATTTTCTGTTTCTGTATAAATATGACCTAAAACATCATCAGATTTTCACACAAGTCCTAAAAGTAGATAAAGAGAACCCAGTTAAACAAGTGAGACAAACATATTACGCTTAGTAATTTATTTATTGAGGAAAATGATCCAATTTTACATATTAGTGAGTGGCTCCTTTGTTCGTGCCATGATACACTTCCACAAACATGTGTTGTGAAGAGCAGACTTTGATAGATCCCTGTTCTTTAAATAAAACAGGGTGCCCACTCACATCTGTTTGTCATCCCATTGATTGAAAATACCTGACTCTAATTTCACCTTCAAATCAACTGCTAATCCTAGAAGTTCACATACTTTTGCCACTCACTAATATGTAATATTGGATCATTTTCCTTTATTAATAAATTAACAAGTATAATATTTTTGTCTCATTTGTTTAACTGGGTTCTCTTTAACTACTTTTAGGACTTGTGTGAAAATCTGATGATGTTTTAGGTCATATTTATTTCGTAATACTTACATACACACTCACCAGCACTTCATTAGAGACACCTGTTTAACTGCTTGTTAATGGAAGTATCTAATCTGTCAGTCACAGTCAGAATTTGGAAGAAAGGTGACTTAAGTGGCTTTGAATGTGGCATGGTCGTTGTTGCTAGACGGGCTGCTCTGAGCAGGACTCTTCTGGGTGAAAACACTCATTGATGCCAGAGGTCAGAGGAGAATGGCCAGACTGGTTCGAGCTGATCGAAAGGCAACAGTAACTCAAATAACGACGTGTTACAACAAAGGTATGCAGAAGAACATCTCTGAATGCACAACAAAAGTCAAACCTTGAAGCAGATGGACCACAGCAGCAGAAGACCACTCCAGGTGCCACTCCTGAAAGCTAAGACCTGGCAGTTGAAAGTACAAACCAAAGAAGTTCACCAAAATTAGAAGATTGGAAAAACATTGCCTGGTCTGATGAATCTTGGTAGATTCATGGTAGAGTCACAATTTGGTGTAAACAACATGAAAGCTTGGAGGTATTGCTTTGGAACACTTTGGGTCCCTTAATACCAGCTGAGCATTGTGTAAATACCACAGCCTTCCTGAGTACTGGTACTGACCATGTCCATCCTTTTATGACCACAGTGTATCCATCTACAATACGCCATGTCACAAAGCTCAAATCATCTCGTTTCTTGAACATGACAATGAGTTCACTGTACCCAAATGGCCTCCACAGTCACCAGATTCTAATAGAGCGCCTGTGGATTGTGGTGGAACAGATGGCTTGTATCATGGATCTGAAGCACCTGTGTGATGCTATCAAGTCAATACAATTAGCACAGTTCTGAAGACAAGAAGGGTTCCAACCCAGTACAAGCAAGGTGTACCTAATAAAGTGGCCAATGAGTGCATATACACATGTATATACTGTATGTGTGTTAGGGAGAACAGAACATGGACTAGAATGTGAAGCTAATCTGTTTGTTGCAAAATGAACATGTTATGTAATAAGCTAATAGAAGCTTCTACTCATGTTCATAGTATTCTCTGAAAAAGGCACATTGCTATAATATATGTAACGCTACTTCTATTACTTTCAGACAAGCTTTTGTTAACTCTGTTGTAGATTTATGCTGCTCTGAACATCTTCTTTGGGATGGCGAGTATTGGGCTGCTAACTGTGGTGGCTATTGACAGATATATTAGCATCTGCAGGCCTGATATAGGTAGGAATAAAGATATGTTCAGACTGTGTACATGGAGAAATATTTACTTGTCAAATTTCAGCAGCCCATGTAAACATGTGTGTCTGTGTGCATGCAGGCCAGAAGATGACGGCACGCTCATATAGACTGTTGATTGTGGCAGCATGGCTGAATGCAGTGTTCTGGTCTGCCATGCCAATCGTGGGTTGGGCTGGATATGCTCCTGATCCAACTGGAGCCACATGCACCATTAACTGGAGGAACAATGATGCGTAGGTTCTCTTCATACAGGCATCATTTCACAGCTCAAATTTACTACTTAACCAGCCATGCGTCCCACGCCAGTGTTTTTAATCCCAGAATTGTGTTTTCTCTGTTTACTTGTTTTTTTGGAGACGTAACTATTCTCACTTCTTCCTTTCAGGTCCTTCATCTCCTACACGATGGCAGTTGTTTCTGTAAACTTCATCATACCACTCTCTGTCATGTTCTACTGTTATTACAGTGTTTCAGTCACCATGGTCAGGTACAAGGCAAGTAACTGCCTGGACAGCATCATCATCGATTGGTCAGACCAGATAGATGTAACCAAGGCAAGCATTTTCAGTTCTGAGATCTAATTACTGTGTGTTCAATCTGCTCTGGTGTTCACTGGTGTCGTGATAATTAACTGTGGTTTGGCAGATGTCTATTGTGATGATTGTGATGTTTTTGGTGGCCTGGTCTCCATACTCTATCGTGTGCCTCTGGGCATCATTTGGTGATCCAAAAAAGATTCCTGCACCAATGGCCATCATTGCCCCACTCTTTGCAAAGTCCTCCACCTTCTACAATCCCTGCATCTACGTTATTGCCAACAGGAAGTAATGTCAATTCCCTTTTCAAAACATAGGCTCAGCAACCTGATGATGCTCTGTCCTGTAATTTATGCAATGCATTTGTTTGTTTTAGATTCAGAAGAGCAATTGTAGGGCTGCTGCGATGCCAGACCCGACGGCGAGTTACCATCAACACCCAGGCTTCCATGACTGTCTCTCAGTTGCCTCTGAACCAAATAGATAGTTCATGATAATACTGTCAGATCCCATCTTGCCCTCTGCTCAGCACTGGATGCTGTTCAGTAGTATGGCAGTGTAATTATGTTGGCTCACTTGTTATATATCGCTGATATGTAAACATTGTTAACTACTAGATATGAGATGAATATTGATTCATGCTATCGGTGTTTGTAGACATGTATTGTTTAACACCACAGAATATCCAATATACATACAGTACTGGGGCAAAGGTCCTATATATATATATAAAGTTATGGCAAAAATCTTTAAGAAATTTTAATCATTTAGCACTTATCAGTACAACTACAGCATATATTCAGAATCTTAAATATAAATCCACAAATGTACAGTTAATTTACCAAGTGTTCATGTCAATGGAAGATTAATGTTGAATGTTACATTTTACACAGCTGTAACTTTCTACCTATGATTGGAACTTGTTGTCCCATTACATCCTAGCCCTGATAAATTATTTCTATGAATTAATGAGTTTAGTTTATTACTTTAACTCTAAGATTCATGCTGGGAGGAAAACAATGCAGGAGGGTTGTGTGTCCGTTTTGATGAACCGTTTGCTTGCTGACATGTTTAAGGCACATTCTCCTCCAACCAGAGCCTGATCTCTTCATGATTGCGTTTCATCCACTCAATGTTGCTCTTCACTGTTTCCAGAGCCTGCTTTCTTGGTGTCTCTCCTGCACCAGCGTTTGGGTGCAGGGAGAAGAAGTGCTCCAACTAAAAACAGACAGATACATATAATGGTACATTTATTAGCATAGACTATTAAGAATGTGACTTGGAAAAACAAAAACAACTCTTGCGCATTTATATTTTGGTTCTACAGTATGTGTCATTGTTAATGTGTGCTTGTAATTCAAGAACCACAGTGTTGTGCATTTTCCTGGAGGGTTCGCTCGGCCACGGTCCCTAGTCCCCTTTTGTTTACGTTCTCCTATGGTTGTGTTGTGTGTGTGTGTGTGTGTGTGTGTGTGTGTGTGTGTGTGTGTGTGTGTGTGTGTGTGTGTGTGTGTGTGTGTGTGTGTGTGTGTGTGTGTGTGTGTGTGTGTGTGTGTTTGCTTCCACAGAGATCAGTTGGCTGCCACGTCGGGTTTCACCACGCCTCCCGCCTTCTTCACACCTGTTCATCATTTCACCTCATCACAGCTTCTGCATTTAACAGCCGACCGAACGCCTGCCATTCGCCAGATTGCCCCATCTCTTTCACAGTACCTGGCCGCACTAGCTTTAGCCTATCTAGCGCCTATGCTGGCTTTACAGCTCTTTGTCCACCGTTAGCTTAGCGGTGTGTGTGGTGTACCTTCCACAGCTGCAGGTCTGTGTTATATGATGGACTGATTCTGGTAAGCAGACGACCCAGGTTCCTGTCTGTAATGGTGTATCTGTAACAGTGAAAACAAAATAAAATCAGTCTGACACCATGAAAATGTCCTTACTGTATGTTCTGTATATACTCATGGCTAATCTGTCATTTTACAGCTGTGCTATTAAGTCCTTTATCAACTTGTTAGCTGCTTTAGTTAATTTAAGAATGCTTTTCTCAGTCTTGAGGCCTGGAACATAACCAGATCCACTCACCTTTTCACGAGGTAATCCCAGTTAAGAGTGACCCAATCCCAAGCCATGCTTTCACCACACTTGTTTAGGGATACGTATCGCACCAGAGTGAACAGGTCTTGACTCCTTACTATGCTCTCGTTCTTGGAAGCCTCCAGCAGTCTTTCAGGAAATACAGATTATGTATGGACAGTAGGTTGATTTTTCAATCACATTTACATTAACATGACTTTAGATATCTTCTAAATTATTCCAAAAATGTTCACCATGGCACTGTTGAATTGTCAATTATGTAAGGTCAGATGGTGTTTAGTTCTCTTTATTCAGTAGCACTGCTGTATCCTTGATCCTTACTGGTCATATGATATATTTTTTCTATAATTGCATAGCTCTAGTGAAATGTTTTAAACTAAGGCCAGCTGCAGGGTGAGCTGTAGTCACATCAGTAAAGTGGTGGCTTTCTGCATGCTCTTAAGTGGTGCTTCATGTGGCTTTGGTGCTCCATAGCACAGTTATTGCACTTTGCCTGTAATATCCTCCAAGTGTATAACCAGTAAAACCAGTATAATATGAACTCGACTCAAGTTACAGCTCCTAAAGATTTATGTTTTCTGCCACAGACGGAGTGAATAGGAAAAGGAAAAATAATAAATGGCCAAAGCATTACCTGTTGAGGAGTGAGACATTTTCTATGGAAGCCAGACCGTAGAGCAGTTTGTCTTTTTCCTGGGCAAGTGTGGCACTGAGGTACCTCTGAAACATGATCTCCCAGCTTTCAGCTGTTCCTGAATTCTTCATCCCATATCGGTACACCAGCAGCCTCAGGTTCACTGGTACACTGCTGCACTCACAATAACAAAAACTTTTGTTTAGCCACACTCAGCCTTATTATTAACTTTTCTTTGTGTAATATCATCAGTACTGTTTGTACCTGATTGTTTGCTTGATCCACTTTTCAAAAATGTCAGAAGCCTCAGCAAGAACCTCCCCATCTCCCATTTGGCAGGCAATGTTGAGAACTGTCTCTCTCAGAAGCCTAGCCAGGAAAACTATAACAGTTAGAGCATATTTGCAGTATGGATATGACAAACACAGTTTGTCAGGTTTAGTTTGGTTTTGGAAGATTAATGATATACAAGAACGTAAAATGTGTCCTGATGCAGCAGGACAGGCCTGCTAAGTAACACACACCGTTTTGTTTGGCTGCCAGTATCATCCCAGCCTAGCTCTCTGGAGATATTTTGCACATGTTGACGGAAAAGAGCCTGACCATGGATAAGGGAATGGTGGTGAGAAACTGCACTGCTTAGTTTTACATAATGACAATCTACTTAAGAGGTAAGAAATCCAGCCATGCACATTGAGCTTAGACAGAGAGGCTCACCTGAAAGTTGGGATAGAGTGCAGAGTCACTTGCCAACATGTTCCTTACGTATGCTACAGAGGAGGCGACCCGTTCCCACACAATGAACTCTGTCTCAGTGGACAGATATTTGATCAAGTTAAAGGCCATTCCATAATTAACTGCATCGGCCCTGTGAAAATACATCAATACAGATCTGTTCAGTTGATAAGGCATTATTAGATTGTAGTATTAGATTGATAGATCATCAGTATAGTATCCACATAGCCACACAGTCATTATGTCAATACAGCAAGAAGAAAGAGCAGAATCTTTATGCAGTGTGTCTATAAAGTAAGCTCCACTTTAATAAATTTATCATAATAAACTAATCAATTTTTGTTTTTACCACGTACGCCAGATATATCAAAAGAAACCGGAAACTACGCTGAGCAATATGACACGTGTTTCATCTCTATTTGCACAACAACATCGCACATATTAACAATGTTAAAGGGCAACTTACTTTATAGACATGCTGTATACGTAATGATTTTTCTGGGGGCAAAAATAGCATGCTATTTCCCTGTATACCATATGCACAGTTAGAATGGATATACCTTGCCAAAGCAAATACATCATCAATATAACTGCTTCTGTCTGCTGCATCAAACACCTGTGATGAACAAACCAGTATTGAAAACTCTGCAGTGCTGGAAATATTACTATTTTCAGAGCCAAAACCAGTCAATAAATTAGGGATAATCTAAAAGGTGATACCAGGTGGTTTGTTTGCAGCTGCTGGCTGATGGAACCCCACATAGCATCAACATGATTGACACGGTAAAAGCCCATGTGGTCATTGTTGACTTTGATAAGTCCATCAATAGCAGGGTTGTAATTTTCAATAGTTATCTCTGAAAAAGAGCAAAGGGGAATATTATACTTCTGTTAAATCTCCATTTAGATATGCGTTGTAACAATGAAGCAATAATTCATCCTTTTCAAAGTAATCTTAAAGTAGTGAATCTGTAGTCTGTGAGCAATAAAAAAAACAGCTGTAATTGGGATAGTCAGAAGGCAAATATGATAAATGTATTAGAACACCACAGTGAATCCTGCATTCAAATTATTTGTATGTTAAACTCTATATAATTAATCCTTTTAGTTTATGTTTTCAGATAAAATAATCTTTGCTCATGTATTAGTCATGCACATGGATACCACAAAACCTTCAGTAAAGCATAAGGAACTGATTGCTTTCTATGTACTGGAGAAACTACACAAATTAGCCTTTTCTTTTATCCCATGCTTATTACTGTTAAAGTTAAAAGATTGTATTTTTTAAATTCATATTCTATAATTGGATATTTTAAATATTTACTGATGGAATTAAGTAAGTGTCCAATCTGACAATTCAGAATAGTTATACAAAACCTAATAAGCATGACTTACCAGATTGATCCTTTTCAAACACTATGGTGCCATTCTTGCTGGTTTCGATTGCGTACCACTGCACAGGAATGCTCCACTTGTAGCTATGAAAAGGGTTAAACAAGAATTGTCTCTGAAGACTGTGTTAAATCAGATAACAGCTTGATCTTTACACCTAAGTTGAGTTGAAATTTGAGGCAGTGGTAAGGACTGAAGTAATGTAGAATGAAGGACAAAGTAATGAAGACTTTAACTTTACTGAAAGGTCCAGACTTATGGATTTTAAGAAGACTCACCCCAGAGGAGTGCTGGGCTGACTGGGGTCAGCATTAGGATCCAGGAGAAATCTCTTCTGGGTGAGGCTAGACTTTGTTTCAGTGTTGATAAGGCTAAGCACAGGGTAACCCATTTGTTTTGTCCAAGTGTCCATAACGTCTGCCACAGGCCGACCACTTATCTGATAATGATCCACAGAAGATTTGTATTATGAATAATCTGATCTACAACGACAAAAATACACATTTATTTTCAGGGCCCCAACTATATTTGGCAACTGTACCTCAGCCTGGGCGTTCCAAAAGTCTGAGGTCTTGGCATTCTGGAAGTAGAAGTCTTTCAGATATTTCTGTGGGAAGAATTCATGGGCTGACATAAGCTAGACATCCACACTCAAGATAACAATAACACAATATTAAAGAACATGCAGTTTGCTTACTCGGCAGCCATCTCTAAAATTGTCATGACCAACCCAGTTTTCCAACATTCTCAAAATAGACGCTCCCTAAAACACAAAGACAGCACATGATCATAGGATTATTTTATACAAATACGTTTTCACTCTGAATTTTATCACGGAAACTAACAAAATAACTAAACACACCTTGCTGTATGAGATGGCATCAAATACAGAAGTTATCTCAGATGGAGTAGATACATTCACAATTATGGGGTGAGAAGAGAGGAGTGCGTCATCAACAAGGACAGGAAATACATCATCAGTGAGCATGATGTCACGCTGGCCAGAGAAAACAATTAATAATATGATTTTTTTTTCAGCTTAGTCTGGTTTTTAAAATTAAAATATCAATAGCAAATATTCCGAAATTATTATACAAAAACTAAAAGAAGATTTATACTCCATAAAAATGCATTTAAAACATCTATGTATGAAGCTGTATAAAGATTAAAAGATTTTAGGCTAAACATTTCATTTAAGAGATGTTAATTTAAATCAGAAATTGTGGCATAACAAGCCTGTTTGTTATGTCTGTTTAGGTAACGTCTGACCACATGTACATGCATAGTCCCACAAGGTTATAATTATAGTGGGGCTTGAAAGTTTGTGAACCCTTTAGAATTTTCTATTTTTCTGCATAAATATTGTTAGAGGTGATACCAGGTGTGGACGCTAGATGGTAGCAGCGCTCCACATTGTGGTATCACTCCTGACAGCCGCTTTGGTTGTGCTGTCAGTCAGTAAACAGCTCAATCAGCTGAAAAGCAAATGAGCCGCAGCCTTTGGCTATTTAAGAGCCTCGCCACTGGCAGTAGCTGTCGGATCTTCCAAGCAAGCCCTGATCCTCGCTACGACGCTTTTTGGGATTCATTGGCTAGCATGTTGTTCGAGACCTCGCTCGTCTCACCCCCCCGCTCTGTTGTAAAGTGCCGCTCTTCCGCCTTTCGTTTGTTTTGTGTTTCTTTTTATTTCTTAGGGATTGAGAGGACAAACTAAGCTCAAAAAGGAGCTTAGTTTCCGTAGCGTCAAGAGACGTGAGGTAATATGGCAGGGAAATCAGATAGTGTAGGCTGAGCGTTATATTGTGTTCCGTTTATTATTATTTTTGCCATTAAGTTCGCCACCGTCTGCTTCCTCCCTTCCTCGTGCTCTCTCAGCGCTACAAGCCGCTCAGAGTGTGCAGGAGCTTTTGGCCACGCCCACGGCAGCTCCGTGTGTGTGTGTGTGTGTGTGTGTGTGTGTGTGTGTGTGTGTGTGTGTGTGTGTGTGAGTTCCTGCAGCCCTAATGCAGGCTGGAGGGTTTTCCCCCCTCCCTCTCTTTCCCTGTCAATCACTGGAGGCACGTCTGAGCTCACTCCCTCTCTTTCCCTGTCAATCACTCGAGGCGCGTCTGAGCTCAGCGTGTGTGTGCAGCTGCCAAAATGCTGATTCGCTGCTTTTGGCACACACACTCAGAGACTCAGTTTCTCTTTGCTATTTATTTATTTGTGTTTATTTAATTTCGTTTATTTATTTTCTTTGATTTCAGTAAATTTGAGCTCTGTTTGTGTGTGGTTGCCAGATAGCAGGTTTGCTGCTTTTGCACACACACACACAGAGTCTCTCTTTATCTTTGTTATTCATTTATTTATATTTATTTAATTCTGTTTATTTATTTTATTTCATTTCAGTTCATTCATACCATCTAGAGCTAACTGCATTTGGGTCCCACTGCATTTGGGTCTTATTTAATTTTGACGGTTCGCCATCGTTTTTATAGGGCGAACCGTAACAGAAAGATCCGACCATCCAGGGGACCCAGGGTTAGCTCCTGGACCTCCGATATAGACAACGGGTTTCACTACCCGGGTCACGGCTGGCATTTGGGGGGGCCCCTCGATGTCTGTGACCAAGACGCTGAGGATTTTTCTTATCCTCTAGCCGAGGATTTTCCTTATCCTGACCCTCCCAAATTGCCCAGCCCTCGCCGCCGTCGACATCCACGTGGGGCCCGGATGGATTTGTTCAGCGGTGTCATCCATCTGGACCCCCAGCCACTTATTCCTGCCCCCGAATTGATGACCATTTTCAACATTGAGCAGGGTTCCGCTGGGGTGCAGGAATTTGTGGCTGTATTTAAAGCTCTAGCCGCACAGAGTGGCTTGCAGGGACTGGACCTCATCAACCCGTTCAGGAATGGGCTTGATGAGCAGGTGGATTATGAGCTGTGTTGTCTCCCTCCTGCTTCTTCCTTTAACCACCTGCTCGAGCTGGCATTTGTGGTGGAAGCCCGCCTCGAGCAGCGTGCGAGGAGGAGGAGGGACCTTAATCACAGCTCAAGTCCACCCGGTCCCCTGCCAGGGCATATAGCGTTGCCCAGCCCCGTTTACCAGCGTACTATACGCAGCAGCTGGGAGGATGAGCGTACAGCACCCTCCAGCGGTGAACCTGGGCTCGCCGCGCTTTTCAGCTCCACACCTGTGCAGTCAGACCCCGTGCCTGAACGTATGGCGCCCCCTGGCCCTGTACCTTGGCCCGCCACGCATGTAAGCCCCGTGTTAGAGCACACAAGCTCCACGGTGAGGTATTTCGTGCCGCCTGACCCCATACAGGAGCTCTATGTGCCCACAAGCCCCGTGTATGAGCCATCTGGCTCCACGAAGAGGCATATAGCGCTGCCTGGGTTTGCCGCGCAGTAACGCTCCGCACCCTGTGCCTGAGCCTGAGCCTGTGCCTGAGCCTATGGTGCCCCCTGGCCCTGTACCTGGGCTCGCCGCGCATGTAAGCCCTGTGTTAGAGCACACAAGCTCCACGGTGAGGCATTTAGTGCCACCTGGCCCCATACAGGAGCCCATTGTGCCTCTCAGCCCCACTTCTGAGCACTCAAGCTCCACGTTTGGGCAATCTGCGCACCAGTTGTTGCTGCCAACCCCTGCGCCTCGGTCTAGACCGATTCCTGCGCCCCAATCCACTGCTCCGATTCCTGTGCCACGATCGGTAGCCCCGATCCCCATGCCTCGGTCTAGACCGATTTCAGTGCTACCTAGCGCTGTTATTGAGCACTCTGCGGTCGCCCCCGTCACTTCCTCGCGACCACGGATGTGCTCTTTCATCCGTCCGGCCAGATGCCTAGCCCCTACTTTTTTTTATGGGTCTCGCTGGGCCGAGTATCGCCCCTGAGCCGGCAGCAGCAAGCTCCGCCTTTGAATTGCCGACCTTTGCCCCTGACCCGCCAGTGCCGAGCTTCGCCTCCCAGCCAACGAGTCCCATCCTGGGGGCCTTTGGCATCTAGCCTGAACCGCTGGCCTCCGCCTCTGGGCAGCCAAGTTTCGCCCCTCAGCGCCCCACACCTGAACCGCTGGCCTCCGCCTCTGGGCAGCCGAGTTCCGCCCCTCAGCCGCCAGTGGTAAGTTTTGGCCGTAGAGTCGCCGGTCTGGTCCTCAAGCCCGATATGGGCACCAGACCTGCCATAACTCGCCCCCCCATCCTGTTCAGTCCCTTGTTGGGGATTTCCCCTGCCTACCAGGGCCTCCCCATTCGTCAGGCGCTCAACGCTGAGCGTGTCCGACAGGCCCGAGGCGCCTGAATGGACGCCCCTCTGGGTACTGTTAGAGGTGATACCAGGTGTGGACGCTAGATGGTAGCAGCGCTCCACATTGTAGTATCACTCCTGACAGCCGCTTTGGTTGTGCTGTCAGTCAGTAAACAGCGCAATCGAAGCAAATGAGCCGCAGCAGCTGCCTTTGGCTATTTAAGAGCCTCGCCACTGGCAGTAGCTGTCGGATCTTCGTGCCACCAGCACGCCAAGCAAGCCCTGATCCTCGCTACGGCGCTTTTTGGGATTCATTGGCTAGCGTGTTGTTCGAGACCTCGCTTGTCTCACCCCCCCCCCCCCCGCTCTGTTGTAGAGTGCCGCGCTTCGCTGCTTTTGCACACACACAGAGTCTCTCTTTATCTTTGTTATTCATTTATTTATATTTATTTAATTCTGTTTATTTATTTTATTTCATTTCAGTTCATTCATACCATCTGGAGCTAACTGCATATTAGTGAGTGGCAAAAGTTTGTGAACCTTTGCTTTCAGTATCTGCTGTGACCCCCCTGTGCAGCAATAACAGCAACTAAACATTTCCTGTAACTGTTGATCAGTCCTGCACACTGGCTTGGAGGAATTTTAGCCCATTCCTTTGTACAGAACTTCAACTCTGGGATGTTGGTGGGTTTCCTCACATTAACTGCTCACTTCAGGTCCTTCCACACCATTCGATTGGATTAAGGTCAGGACTTTGACTTGTCCATTCCAAAACATTAACTTTATTCTTCTTTAACCATTCTTTGGTAGAACGACTTGTGTGCTTAGGGTCGTTGTCAAGTCAAGTCAAGTCAGATTTATTTATATAGCGCTTTTTACAATGGAG
>JAJAGP010002499.1:0-37061 GCA_025084515.1 Ancistrus triradiatus | reverse complement strand
ATTAAATAACATCCAATCTTTTATTTCCTTTACACAGTCCTCGATTTTGTTGATTGTAAGGCTGTCATTAGTTTTGGCTGATATGTACAGCTGTGTATCATCTGCATAGCAGTGGAAATTAATGCCATGTTTACGAATAACTGAGCCTAGTGGCAGCATGTACAGAGAGAATAAAAGCGGGCCAAGCACTGACCCCTGTCTTGCTGCATGACCCACCTTCTCTTGAGATTCAGTTCATGGACAGATGTCCTGACATTTTCTCTTAGAATTCTCTGATATAATTCAGAACTCATTGTTCCATCAATGATGGCAAGCCGTCCTGGCCCAGATGCAGCAAAACAGACCGAAACCATGATACTACCGCCACCATGTTTCACAGATGGGATAAGGTTCTTATGCTGGAATGCAGTGTTTTCCTTTCTCCTAAGATAATGCTTTTCTTTTAAACCAAAAAGTTCTCTGCCATGCACACCATTGTTGTTCAGTGTTCTTCGATGGTGGACTCATGAACATTAAATTTAGCCAATGTGAGAGAGGCCTTCAGTTGCTAAGAAGTTACCCTGGGGTCCTTTATGACCTCACCAACTATTACATGCCTTGCTCTTGGAGTGAACTTTGTTGGTCGACCACTCCTGGAGAGGGTAACAGTGGTCTTGAATTTCCTCCATTGTACACAATCTGTCTGACTGTGGATTGGCGAAGTCCAAACTCTTTACAGATGGTTTTGTAACCTTTTCCAGCCTGATGAGCATCAACAACTCTTTTTCTGAGGTTCTCAGAAATCTCCTTTGTTCATGCCATGATACAGTTCCACAAACATGTGTTGTGAAGAGCAGACTTTGATAGATCCCTGTTCTTTAAATAAAACAGGGTGCCCACTCACACCTGATTGTCATCCCATTGATTGAAAACACCTGACTCTAATTTCACCTTCAAATTAACTGCTAATCCTAGAGGTTCACATACGTTTGCCACTTACTAGTATGTAATATTGGATCATTTTCCTCAATAAATAAATATACCAAGTATAATATTTGTGTCTCATTTGTTTAACTGGGTTCTCTTTATCTACTTTTAGGACTTGTGTGAAAATCTGATGATGTTTTAGGTCATATTTATGCAGAAATACAGAAAATTCTAAAGGGTTTAAAAACTTTCAAGCACCACTGTAGAGTTCAGAAATCTCATTTGAAGAAAGGGACGCAGTAGACGTGAACGGATGTAGTGAACACAACAGCTTCCTGCTAGCATCATGTGTATCTCAGGTCTCTTATATACAAAACAACTGGACTGACAGGCATATAATTGTAATGTACAAATAATGAATAACTTATAACACATTTGTCTTGATAGACATAATAAATGCTTATGTTACTGGCTTACATATGTACTTCACTTTCTATTATTATTTTAATGTGAACTTTCCCTAAAAAGCAGCATATACTATGGTGTTTGCACAACATCCAAATCACATAAGATCCTATTTTGCAAAATGTGTTGTGGAAGTTAAACGACAGATGACTCTAGGGTGAGATTATTTATTGGTTTATTTGCAGTCTAGTACATCAGTGTAACATGTATTACCTGTTTAAGGTAAGTAATTATAGTTTTTTTTTTATGTAGAAATTGATCGGTTGTAAATTGTTTGTCAGTAAGACCGGTTCGACCTTTAACCTTTATGAGTTTATAAGAAACACTTACTGGATTGATAATAAACTCTTCAACAAAGTTTTTTATGGCCATATTGTTTGGGTTACAGGTCAGAAGCAAGGTGTTACACAAAGCTAATATGGTTAACTTGTGATTGTTTTGTACTATTTGTATTGTTTTTGCTCACCATTCCCCAGAAGGGTTCAGCCTCCTCTACTCCCACATACTCAAAGAAGCTGGCAAATCCCTCATTCAGCCACAAGTCATCCCACCAATCCATCGTAACAATATTTCCAAACCACTGCAGGTATATTGTAGGGAAATATGTGAGACTGATTTTCACAAATGCAACACACCATATCATCTATGGTCTCCTACATTAAAGTCTTTGCACACAATATACAGTAGTCATATGAACACATAAAGAGATTAAACTCAGGGTGAGTTGCAGTGCATGATTACTTTGATTTGTGCTTTGATAATGTATTTCTGTTATATTTTCATGATTCGTTACCACTTCCAGGGCCATATCTGAAATGGGATTGATTTATGGATGTCTTCATTTCTGTCAGCCTTTGACCTGCTCATAAAATTCTGCTTGTCAATGGGTCTTATTTTTCTATTTTTCACAAAGGTAATAAGCAAAGGCTTTGCTCATCATGCTCATCAAAGAAGTTTGCTCATATGTCACACATGAGACTGTAACCGGATCATAAAAGAATGTAGGAAGTTAGTGTTTGTTATATGAAAGAATACTAGAATAAAAGAAAACAAAAGCATTCTATGAAACAGTCTATGTGATTACTCAATCTAGTTACTCAGTAACCAGATTAAACCATATTAAAGTACTCCTAAAGTGTTTTGTAACACACTTATGTATATATAACAGTACTATGTCATGTCTATGTCATATGACTAAAACAAAGACATTTTGTATGGTAGTTGATGTGATAACCTGGTGCACAAGCTCATGGGAGATGACAGAAGCCACCCGTTGCTTATTGTATGAGGAGGACTCATTCTCATCATACAGAAGGTTGCTCTCTCTGTAGGTTATCAGACCCCAGTTCTCCATTGCTCCTGTCCCAAAGTCTGGGATTGCTATTTTATCTGCAATGGGAAATAACAATGACTTGTGCTGTTCCCATTTCACAGGAATTAATAATGCAAATTTGGTAGCAGATTTGGTTTGAAATACACCAAAAGACAGACATACAGTGGGGCAAAAAGTATTTAGTCAGCCACTGATTGTGCAAGTTCTCCTACTTAGAAAGATGAAAGAGGTCTGTAATTTTCATCACAGGTACATTTCAACTATGAGAGACAAAATGAGAAAAAAATATCCAGGCAATCACATTGTAGGATTGTTAAAGAATTTAACTGTAAATCATGGAGGAAAATAAGTATTTGGTCACCCACAAACAAGCAAGATTTCTGGCACTCACAGACCTGTAACTTCTTCTTTAAGAAGCTCTTCTGTTCCCCACTTGTTACCTGTATTAATGGCACCTGTTTGACCTCATTATCTGTATAAAAGACACCTGTCCACAGCCTCAAACAGTCAGACTCCAAACTCAACCATGGCCAAGACCAAAAAGCTGTCGAAATACACCAGGAAGAAAAATTGTAGACCTGCAGCAGGCTGGGAAGTGTGAATCTACAATAAACAAGCAGGTTGGTGTGAATAAATCAACTGTGGGAGCAATTGTAAGAAAATGGAAGGCCATTGATAATCTCCCTCGATCTGGGGCTCCACGCAAGATCTCATCCCGTGGGGTCAAATGATCATGAGAACGGTGAGCAAAAATCCCAGAACTACATGGAGGGACCCGATGAATGATCTGAGAGAGCTGGGACCAAAGTAACAAAGGCTACCATAAGTAACACACTACGCCAAGAGGGACTCGGATCCTGCAGTGCAATGCGTGTCCCCCTGCTTAAGCCAGTACATGTCCAGGCCCTTCTGAGGTTTGCCAGAGAGCATATGGATGATCCAGAAGAGGATTGGGAGAATATCATGTGGTCAGATGAAACCAACATAGAACTTTTTGTTTGGAGGAAGAAGAATGCTGAGTTGCATCCCAAAAATGCCATACCTACTGTGAAGCATGGGGGTGGAAACATCATGCTTTGGGGCTGTTTTTCTGCAAAGGGAACAGGACGACTGATCTGTGTTAAGGGAAGAATGAACGGGGCCATGTATCGTGAGATTTTAAGCCAAAACCTCCTTCCATCAGTGAGTGCACTGAAGATGGAATGTGGCTGGGTCTTCCAGCATGACAATCCCAAACACCACTCGGGCAACAAAGAGGTGGCTCCGTAAAAAGCATTTCAAGGTCCTGGAGTGACCAGTCTCCAGACCTCAACCCCATAGAAAATGTGTGGAGGGACTTGAAAGTCCGTGTTGCCCAGCGACAGCCCCAAAACATCACTGCTCTAGAGGAGATCTGCATGGAGGAATGGGCCAAAATACCAGCTACAGTGTGTGCCAACCTGGTGAAGACTTACAGGAAATGTTTGACCTCTGTCATTGCCAACAAATATGTTACAAAGTATTGAGCTCAACTTTTGTGATTGACCAAATGCTTATTTTCTACCATGATTTACAATTAAATTATTTAAATATTCTACAATGTGATTTCATGGATTTTTTTTCGTCATTTTGTCTCTCATAGTTGAAGTGTACCTATGATGAAAATTACAGACCTCTCTCATCTTCCTAAGTAGGAGAACTTGCACAATCAGTTGCCGACTAAATACTTTTTTGCCCCACTGTAATCAAACCAATAAAACATGAAAATAAATCAGGCTATGTCCTACCAAGCTTTTGTATGGAGTATGGCATGTTAAAGTATTCTTCAAAATAATCAAAGATGGCCTTTGTGACATTGGCGGCATATTCAGCTGTGTGGATCTGTAGTGGCTGGGCATAGATCCTGAGCTGTAGTGTGAAAGAACATTAGAGAGAATGACACAAAACAGGCCTGAAGATAGTAATATGCACTCCAGCGTTTGGAGAAAGTGTACTTACTCTAATATTGCTTTTAGAAATCCGCTCCACGTAAGTGAAGCGGTGCACAGCAAAACACACCAGATAGGTGCTCATCTTAACTGATTTTATGAAAGAAGTTTTTTTCTTTTTTCCTGGAAGCACTTCTATGGTCTGTTAGAAAGAACAGAATTATATAGGATAAGGAAAAGGTTTTTCCATTTGTCTCTCAAACAACTGGAATCATTCCTGACAATGGTAAAGGAATACGAACTGACCAAATCCATTTACACTTATTAGTCTCTATGAGTCAAAGATGAAGCAGAAAATATGTTTTGACCATGTGCAGCTTACCTCCACCGGCATGTTGGACAAAGCTTCATAAATCTCATCATGGGTGATGGAGATGTTGTATGTGGCTTTTTTGTTTGGCTCATCAAAACAGGGGAAAGATTTACGAGCGTCAGTGGGTTCATGGTCTGTGGCCGCAATTTTTCTGTAAGAAATCATTGAAGGTTTGTATAACCTGATGAATATTTTCCTCCACAGCCCACTAAGTGGAAAACTCCAACAAAAATGTTCTCAATACAGTCTGGAGAAGACCAATTAAGATTACATCACACCAAGTGTCGTTATAGTAAAATTGGTGTTGATGGCTACAGATGAATGCTGGCATGCAGGATGAATGAATGCTGATTTGTACATTCCCAAATCATAAAAATTTGGTACAGTATAGAAAAAGCAAATAAAAAATAAAAGCAGTATTTCTTACATTGATGTTTATTTCATTGAAGACAGTCTGAAACCAAGATATTTCATGTTTTGTCTGATCAACTTCATTTCATTTGTAAATAAACATGCATTCCTGCATTTAAGGCCTGCAACACATTCCAAAAAAGTTGGGACGATAAAGCATTTACCACTTTGTAATGTTACCATTCCAACTCACAACACTTAAAAGATGTTCTGGCACTGGATACCAAGCAATGAATTGTTTTAGGTGTTTTTCTGTCAAATTCTTCCTCCAAACACATCTTAAGGTGTGCAATAGTACAGAATTTCCTTTTGTGAATGTAAAAGTAATACAATTGTGAATGTTAAAGTAATACCTTGGACCCTTGCACTTTACACACTGAAATTCCTTCAGATTCCTTGAAACGTTTAATGATATTATGCACTGTAGAGTGAGAAATATGCAAATCCATTCCAATATGTCTTTGAGGAACACTGTTTTCAAACATTTAATTTTCTTATGCATTTGTTGATAAATGGATATCCTCTGCCCATATTTGCTCCTCAAAGAGTCAGCCTTTAGTGGATACTGATTTTGTACCAAATCCTGATTATAATCACCTGTTGATATCACCTATTTGAAATCACATCATTATTTAGGTTAATGTTTTTTCCTTTACCTCATTACTAGCCCAAAGTTGTCCTCGTACCAACTTTGACAAAACATAAAAGATCTTGGGTTCATACTCTCTGCAATGAAATAAAAGTCAAAGTAAATGTAAGACACACTGTGTTTATTTTTATTTGCATTTTCCTTACCGTCCCAGCTTTTTACCGAAATCTTTTTCTGATTTAGGGTTGTAGATGTAATGCTGATGAAGCATTACATCAGACAAGTGTCATCTCACTCATTTTCCATATTCACTTACTCCATTTCAGGGTTGTGGGGGACAGGGTCTAACCAGCGGCACAGAGTGCAAGGCAGGAACCACCCCTAGATGAGGTACCTGTCCATCACAGGGCATATGTGTGTGCACAAGGAGACACCATTTAACCTAGCGTACAGTGGGACAAAAAAGTATTTAGTCAGCCACTGATTGTGCAAGTTCTCCTACTTAGAAAGATGAGAGAGATCTATAATTTTCATCATAGGTACACTTCAACTATGAGAGACAAAATGAGAAAAAACATCCAGGAAATCACATTGTAGGGTTTTTAAAGAATCTAATTGTAAATTATGGTGGAAAATAAATATTTGGTCAATAACAAAAGTTCAACTCAATACTTTGTAACATAACCTTTGTTGGCAATGACAGAGGTCAAATGTTTCCTGTAAGTCTTCACCAGGTTTGCACACACTGTAGCTGGTATTCTGGGCCATTCCTCCATGCAGATCTCCTCTAGAGCAGTGATGTTTTGGGGCAACACGGACTTTCAACTCAATCCACAAATTTTCTATGGGGTTGAGGTCTGGAGACTGGGCTAGGCCACTCCAGGACCTTGAAATGCTTTTTACTGAGCCACTCCTTCGTTGTCCAAGTGGTATGTTTGGGATCATTGTCATGCTGGAAGACCCAGCCACGTTCCATCTTCAGTGCTCTCACTGATGGAAGGAGGTTTTGGCTTAAAATATCACGATACATGGCCCCCATTCATTCTTCCCTTCAGTCATCAGTCGTCCTGTTCCCTTTGCAGAAAAACAGCCCCAAAGCATGATGTTTCCACCTCCATGCTTCACAGTAGGTATGGTGTTCTTGGGATGCAACTCAGCATTCTTCTTCCTCCAAACACGACGAGTTGAGTTTTTACCAAAAAGTTCTATGTTGGTTCCATCTGACCACATGATATTCTCCCAATTTTCTTCTGGATCATCCATGTGCTCTCTGGCAAACTTCAGATGGGCCTGGACATGTACTGGCTTAAGCAGGGGGACACGCCTGATGGTACTGATGATACTGATGGTAGCCTTTGTTGCTTTGGTCCCAGCTCTCTGCAGGTCATTCATCAGGTCCCTCCGTGTAGTTCTGGGATTTTTGCTCACCATTCTCATGATCATTTTGACCCCATAGGATGAGATCTTGTGTGGGGCCCCAGATTGAGGGAAATTATCAATGGTCTTGTATTTTTTCCATTTTCTTACAGTTGCTACCACAGTTGATTTATTCACACCAAGCTGGTGCCTGGTGCAGGTCTACAATTTTCTACAGCTCTTTGGTCTTAGCCATGGTTGAGTTTGGAGTCTGACTGTTTGAGGCTGTGGACAGGTGTCTTTTATACAGATAACGAGGTCAAACAGGTGCCATTAATACAGGTAACGAATGGAGGACAGAAGAACTTCTTAAAGAAGAAGTTACAGGTCTGTGAGAGCCAGAAGGCTTGTTTGTGGGTGACCAAATACTTATTTTCCACCATGATTTACAGTTAAATTATTTAAAAATCCTACAGTTTCCTGGATTTTTTCTCATTTTGTCTCTCATAGTTGAAGTGTACCTATGATGAAAATTTCAGACCTCTCTCATCTTTCTAAGTAGGAGAACTTGCACAACCAGTGGCTGACTAAATACTTTTTTTGCCCCACTGTATGTCCTTGTAATGTGAGTGGAATCCAGAGTACCTGCAGAAAACCCATGAAGACATGGGGAGAACACTTTTCTTAAAATTACTGTTCACTTTCCATACACTATTAAACTATTAATTCCAAGTTGGGAAAAATCTCTGTTAGGCAATTTAATCAAAGATGAAGTGAATTGCATAAAACTGCTAATCAACATAACACATATGTACTGCAATAAAGCCTTACAGTGCAAATACCCATGTTAAATTAACAAATAATGCAAGTGGAAGGTATATAATTCATGGCTGGGAGTCAATAGAGTCCAGGTTTGTTATTAATGCTTCACCTCATTTATAACTATGTCATACTGTTACATTAAAAACCTGCTAATTATTAATGTTAGAGGTTCTAACAGACAGGCTCTAACAGGTTCTGGTTCTGTCAGACAGGCTCTAACAGATGATATTTGCTTCTTAAGGTATTGTGCATTTATGCCATGTTTAGGTTTATTTTATTTTAGGATTTTGCATACTTCACATATGTAAGTCAAAGTTTAGTCAGTTCAGCCAAATGAATTTGAACAAATTGCAAAAGAATTTGTTGATCTAGGACTACACACGCTATTCTGGAATGATTAACTGTGACAACTCACTGCTGGTGGCATTCCCTCTGGAGCCACTAAATCATTCTGTTGTCATTCCTGCATGGTCTTCACTATGATCTGTGACCTGATCTCTGTTTCCAAACATGAATTGCCTTCCAAGAAATGCAGAGGTAGTGGTAAGCAGCTGTGAGACTATCCCCAGCCTATTCCATGTAATTTAACTCTAACAACAGAGAATCTAAAACATAAAAGCACAATGAGCTCTTTATGAGGGGGTGATTTAGTTTGAGACCTCTAGTTCTAGTACACCTTGTAACACATGAAGCATTCTCAAAAACAGAAGATTATCCATTGAGCCAGAGGGACAGGTCATTGGAGTACAAATGGACAAGCTGATGGGGTACCTGCAAAAGTTGATTGATTCAACAAATAATAATTGTCACTGACCTGATTTCTTCACCCTCCTGGTATGTTGTTTTGTAGAAGCCGACTAGGGAACCATTGAGCCAGCCCTGGAAGTGTAGAGTGAGGATATAGTGCTCATCAGTACCCGTAGCTCTCAGCTTCTCTGTAGCCTCCACTACTATATACTCCTGTGGAGTGTACTCAAAGCATCCCTTCACCCCAATGGCTGTTTGGCCAGTTGGGCCACTGAGATGAAGAATGGGCACAGCAGAGACAAACGTGTCTCGGATGTGTAGCCATAGGTGTGTACTGGAGTTGGCGAGGTTCAGGTAGATGGCCACAGTGCCAGTATATACATCCGTGTCCAGGTTGGGCTCCATGTGCAGGTCATAGTGAAATGGTATGATGAAGTCAGGCAGACGAAAATTTGACCAGCCCCCATTGGCATTGTTGGAGGACTTGCAGGGGCCCCTGTCAGTAACTGGGATACTCGTAGTAGGAATGGATGTCGGTGTTGGTGTGGGGTCCTCCTCAGTGGTGCAGTTCTTCTGACTCAAACCTACCCCAAGCCCCACTGCAATGCCTGTCACTATAACAGCCAGACAGATAAGAGCAGCATGCTTCCCGCGAATGCAGTAGCTCTTACCTTTCTTCTCCAGTTCAAAACTTTCCATGGCGAATGGTCAGAAGCAGTTGCTAAGCCTTAACTCACAGACACTCTTCTGCTATATGGTGACACACTCCACAGACACACATGCACACATAAGCAAAATGTCCTTTAAGCTCAACTTCCTTCTTCCTCCCAGAAGAGCACGCAGCTGTGTTTGGGAATCTCAGAGTTCTCCAGATTTGTAAAGAACACAGATTCATTCATCAAAATCTGATGACTGAATTTGCATATCACTGCAATGCAATCTGCAGAGGATAAACAGAGATTGAAGAAATTGTAAGGTTTCCCATAAGCCTCATTGGTGAGATGTCTTTGTATGAGGATCCCTTGACTAAAGTCAATCGCTGAAGATTAGTCTAACAGCACTGGCATACAAAGGGGCATCATAATTCATACCCTCTTCAAGTTAGTCATCAATCTATGCTGGTTAATCAGCAATTGAGAGACATCAGAGGAAGAGGGAGAGAATGAGATAGGCTTGGAAAAAAAAGAGAGAATAGAGTGTAGGGCAAAGATTAAGGGTGTGCAGAAATAAAATAAGGGGAGGGGGCTTAAATGAGGGGAGTGGCAAACATTGCTTCACTCCCACAGACTTTTTACTGGTTTATAGAGTGAACACTGGGATTAGCAAAGTCTTACAGGCTGGCATTTGAATTCAAATGTTTTACGTGTAAATTTTTTTCCTTATTTGAGAAACAATAAGCATAAAATTTTCAAGCATAAAACGTGAAAGGAGAAGTAGTGTCCTCAGAAAACCTATATGCATATCTATTTCATCATTTGGTTCCATGAATGCTCTGTCTGATAACAGAGGTGAAGTTTGAACCTTTAATCTAAGGGAACACGTTGATCTACTCTATCTTAATCTCTATCTTAATCAAATCTCTACCATATGGGTGTCTACTACAAGACTTCTATGCATTTCCCTATCCTGACAAGAATGGAAAACTCATTTATATTAGAAGTTACTGTCCATGGAGAGTCAATAAATATCTGTATGGTTCATCTTTTCCATGTGAGACTGCTTTTTCAGAGTGGAGACAGGTTCTGTAATGCATTTTGTGGGACTGGTCATGCACTGACATCACAAAACCTTAGGAAACTCATACGTTACTGGAATAGTAGTGCATTTTATTGAAGCTTTGTCTTTCCTGGTTTGTGTGTTTCTAGGAAACATCTCAAAGCACTCATTCATGTCAAGCACTCATACATTGAAGATGAGGTAGAGAGAGATTAGGTTTCATTTAACTTGAAAATGATTTAAATGCATATTTTGGGGTTGAATGTAGAAAAGCACATGTTCTTTACAACTCTGTCAATATTTTAAGCTTACTGAACTATATGGTGACAGCACATCCCAAACCTATGTCAGGCATATTCATAACATGTCATGCAATATTGTTAGTTTTTGGAAATGGGGAGAACATGTAGACAGTGACCTGTGTCACAGAGGTAAAAAAAAATTCTATTAAGAATAACTAAACACACAGGCTACAGCAGTGGTTCTGTGCACATATTTATTAACTGGACACCAACAGAGGAAGACAGGACAACTTAAGAGTTTCCTGGGGCCGTGCATAGTATAATAAAAATAGATCTAAAGTAGACATATGGGACATTTCATGAGTTTTAAGCTTGTGAACCACTGTAGCAGACCTGAGGAAGTATGAGTTTGAGAAATACCAGACATACCATAACCCAAGACTGCTAAAAAACCAACAAAATATTTTTAGAAGCTGGTATGCTGGGCATTTAGCAAGACAATACGAATTCTGTGTTCCAGAACTGGTCTTGAGTTGGGTTATAGTCCTTAGTGCTTGTCTGGTGATGATTTAACTGGTGAATTTGAATGGTCTTGCTGATAAATAATGGTAAGGCTGGTTTACTTGCATACCAGGGTCCAAAACACAACATATACTGGTCTTGGCTGTTTTCTTCAGAGAATTAACAGAAACAATGAGGCTTAAATGAATTTGTACAGGTACCTTTATTAAACGGTGAAAGCTCAGATGTGCACTTTGATGCCAACAGCTTTAGTTCATGGGGTTCTTACCTGGAACATAATTTAACCTGAGTTACAAAGCTGTACATAAAACAATCCCACAGGTTTTATACTTTATGGAACCCAGTAACAAATGATCACTGGGGAAGAATTTTCTGTAGTGAAACAGACATATGCTTAGAGAAAGATTTATTAATCTATGGAGGAACACTGGAACTAGCTAGGTACACACAGAAAACCAAGGGGTGCATGTGGAGTAAGTCCATTAGTGTAGGAACTGGGTTTAACATGTTGTATTTGTCCCATCCATAAAACTTATAACCCGTGGGGAGAAAAAAATGTAACTTTTATTTTGATAGTGCGACACTGAGAGTAAGTTAGTGCTTTTGGCATCAAATCAGACAACCTTCGCACTTCATGCTATGTTGTACACTGGGGGAAAACAGCTTGTGTATGAAGTCTTGTTATGGTAACACACTTGGAGGGTTTGAATTGGCTAACTTTAATATCAACTGTTGTCGCAAAGCACTATGAAACATTTAATAAATTGTATGTCAAAAATAGAGTAGTATGTGAAATTCCAAAGTGTATTGTTTGGGATATAACCTCACTGTCTAATATTAATGTTTTAACCTTAACGTACATTGTTTTGTCATCTCATTTCATTTCATAATGCCACCAAAATAAGTAAACACATAAATAAAACCATCACAGGACACAACATTACTGAGGGTTTTTTAAATGAGTTGCATTAGTGTAATTATACAGCGTATTTCACATACAAGAACACAACATCATAATCGACCATTAACCAAGCTTGATGGGCAATGCCAGTGGATTGGTGGGCAGCACTGTGGCCTCGCAGTTAGATGGATCTGGATTTGATCCCAGGTGGAGCAACCTGGGTACTTTCTGTGTGGAGTATTCATGTCCTCACTATATCTGCATGGATTTACTCTGAGTACTCTTCTGGTTTCCTCCCACAGTCCAAAGACATGTAATGATGGTGAGGTGAATGAGGTAAATTGGAGATACTAAATTGCCGGTGACTGTGTTTGATATTGAGCTTGTTCTGATGAAATGTGTGTAGCAATGTAACTTTGTTCTTGTCATTAATATGGCCAAGTGTACTAATGTGATATTAAATAAACCAAATAAATGAACAAACCAAACCTAGTATTACATTATTTTATTACATAATGTATGGTCTTATTAGAAGAACACTGGTACAAACAGAAGAGTGGCAGGTGAAGGAATGGCAGATAAAGGGAGCGAGATGAGGTCTTGAATGGATTATAAATATGTTAATGTTTGTGCCATTTCTCAAGCATTTTGCACATACAGAAAAGCTCACAATTAACATAACTGATCACTTATTGGTGAATATGAAAGAGAGAATATGTTATTATACATAACCCAGACATTGCAATAATAACCAGACATCCAGATAATGATGTATTTTGTTTATTTATTTATTTGCTGTTTATTATAATGCCACAGATGTTGTTCCATGTCACTATTTTATTTACTGTATTTAGACTCTACCAGACCTCATACCTTCAGACCATAAACTGTAATACAAGAGTGCAATACACCCTCTCTTTAAAAGGTGTAATATTTCTAATGTGCAACTGTGGGCACATTGTGTAAATATTGTATACGAGCATGTGTACACAATGTCTTTTTCTATTACTGAGTGCACTACTATCTCTTTGCTGCTGTAAACTGTGGATCTTATCTTATCTTATCTCATATATATAGTATTTTACTTCCTTGCTTACAGTGGAGTCAGCTTATAGCTAGCTATTATCATAGGCGCTGAAGTGCCCCCTGTAAAACTTACTCCTACGCCCTTGTCCTACTACCCACCACTCACACAGACTGTTAATGCAATATTTCAGCATTCTCATGACTAGTGCACTTTGTACTATTCACATCATGTCAGATTTACATTCCTGTCACACTGTACTACTGTGAAAATGTTCAAGATCATTCTTTTCTATTCAACATGAAATATATATTTCTATTCAACATAATACATTATTCTAAATTCTGTATACATGTGTATATGTACATGTACGTGTATATATATATTTATATACGTGTGTGTGTATATATACACTGTATATATTTTTTTAAATATATATTTGTATGCATATAATGCATGTATGCCTGTGCATAGAGTATGTCCACCTCCTGTCTTATGTGTACTGTTGTTTGTTATACTTGCACATTGAAGACTGGGGAAACGCAAACTTTTTCAGCTGCACACTCCTTGTTGTATAGTCTGAATGACAGTAAAGTTCACTTTGACTTTTGACTTTGATTAAGCGTATCACTAGTATGAAGTGGTTACAAAAGATGAATGATAATCTAGGGGAAATAAGTGGCAAAATTCATATGTTGTGATTAGGATGCGGCCATGCTGGTCATTTAGCAAGACTGCACCAGTTCCATGTTTCATGATTGCTTCAAGTTGGTTAGTGTTGGTCTGGTAATGTTTTAGCTGCTGATCTCGAATGGTCTTGCTGGTCTTGCAGAGTCTAAAACAAAAGATATCCTGGTCTAATTGCTTTTTATCAGCACAGTGGGCTTTTTTTGTAACCACCAGTAATGGAAATACGACATTTCTAGGAAACCGTGCAGAATCAAACATACTGCAGCTACCTACTGGACACGTAGTGCACTGCAGGCGGCAAAGACTCAATTAGTTCATACTAGAGGTGGGCGGATCGATCAAAATATCGATAATATCGATACCAACGCTGGTAATGATATTGAGCAATACTCGTGTAAAAGGATCGATACTGAAGCTTTTTTCTCTCCCGCACGCACTGACTGCTGCTGCGCGGATTCATCAAAGTCTGCTCTCTGTCTGGAAGAGCAGCGCTGCACTGTGTCACACAGCATGGACCAGCACACCCTCCCCCCTCTCCTCTTTTGTTGTTGCACCGTCACATGGCTTGGCGGCACCAGCCAATCAGCCATGCAGGTAGGCTCAGCCTGACCCCCCCCCACTCAGCGCTCTCCTCCGTTACTTATTGTTTTTGTTTTGTTTAAAGCCAGAAGTGCACCGAAGGGAAGAAATTCCTTATTCTTTGTGTTACTTTCTTGTATTGTTCGACTTGGAAAAAATAACAAATTTGAAACTGTTTACAATATTTGTTGTGGTGTGTTAATTTTTCCGTATTGTGGTTTGTCACCTCAGAAGATTGTTTTAATTAGCTTTAAGTTATATTTTTTACACACCTTATTTAAGAAAAAACGTAGAGAAGTGCACTGAAGGGAAGAAATTCCTTATTTTTTGTATTATTTTATTGTATTGTTCGACTTGAAAAACAGAATAGGTTTGAAACTGTTTACAGTATTTGTTGTGGTGTGTTAATTTTTTTGTATTGTGGTTTGTCAGCCCTCTAACTTAGGAGATTTTGTTTTAAATTGTGTTGAGTGACATTTTTTACACTCTGTTTATTTAAGACAAAAAGAAGATTGCACTGAAAGGAAGAAAATTCCTTTTCCTATTTTTTATTGTTTTTCCTAAGAACAATTCTATTTGAAAAAAGAAACAAAGAAAGAACTAGAAAGATGTCTAGTGAGGGGAGAATTTTTGTTTTATTTTTGTATTGTGGTTTCTCCTTTTCTACCTCAAAAAAGAGTTATTTTCCTAATGTTAAGGCAAACTTTGTTTTGCTACTGTTCCATTGTTTTTAAACAAAAATGTTGATTGTGATAATAAAGTATTTTGTTGTCACGTACAATGTTTGGCGAAATTCTCTCCTAGGTCCTTTGGATCTATGAAGCTTAGATATTTAAAAGTATCGGTATCGGTATCAATATCGGCAATACTGGCCCTGCATTTACTTGGTATCGGATCGATACCAAAATTCCCGGTATCGCCCACCTCTGGTTCCTACCCTAAGTATTGCACTTGTAAAGCAGCAGGAGTCCCTCCCTCTCTCTTCTCTTCCCTCCCTCTCTGTGTCCGGCTGAAAGCATGGCGGCAGTGGTGGCTACACGGCAATGTGAGACCGAGGGCTGCAGTAAAGAAGCCAAACTGCAGTGTCCCACCTGCATTAAACTCGGGATACAAGGCTCATATTTCTGCTCTCAGGTAGCTCTCAATTTCCAACAAGTTGTGTCAGTTCTGTGCTACGTAGCCTGCTAGCACGCCGCTTAAACTACACCTCGGCTTCAGCTTTAGCCAATTGGCTAACTAGGCTATGTGGGCCAGAATAACCGGCTTGGGCTGATATATTCATGTAACGGGTTTTTAATGAATGGTTGACACGCAATATATACGTTAGTGGTCTTCTAGTTCAGTACAACTCTGTCTAGGGCGGCTGGTTTAGTAAATATGCGTTTTGGATCACCGGTTTGATAGCATGCTGGCTTGGCTTGGACCTGTCAAGAAGCCTGTACATGCTTTACAAGACAGTTACTGGTTACTGATTGAGTTTCTGGAAATTGCTTAAACCTTTATCCATCTACCATAAAGGCCACAGATTTAATCTACAAAAGGTTTTGTACTGTGATATGATGAGATTCATTCAGGTCTAGAGATGTATATAATACAGCAGAGACTCCTATATGGACTTAAAAGTACATCAAGGACTGATCACTCATTCAGTATCTGGTTAGTGTCGTCTTAAGGGTCTCGCACCTGTTGCTTGTCTGCAGGAAACTACCACTCTTCTGTGTGTAAAATAATACGTTTCCAAAAATACCTGCGCACTATAGCTGGGAGATGAATTAGAATCAGCAACAGAACTATTGACGTTCTTGAATTAAGAAAAGGTTGTAGAATTTTCTGATTAATTTGCACAGTTTATACAGAAAATATGAGTAAAATGTAGCCCTATTTAAGAGAATAAAACCATAGTCATTCCTTTGGCCCATAAACTTTTAGGGGAAAAATGTAATTTAGGCATGCTTTCATTCCCTTTTAAATGCACCTAAGTGTTTAAGATGAAAATTAAAATGGTTTTAATTGCCATTTGCACAGGTATAGGTATGCACAGTTTAACATTTTGCCCGGTGAGAGAATATACAGGTAGGGGGACAAACAAATGAGTACTACATACAAATGCTATTTGTAGCTTGTTATAAATAAGTAGCGAAAAGTCATATACACAAACATGAGGAACTTGCACAAAAAGTCAACACAACTCCATTTAAACAGTCTCTAGTCCAAACATGAGTTGACGAGCATGCAAGCACAAGGCCGGTAAGGTAGTGAACTTTCAGTGTGACAAACTTCTGCTGTTTTACACCCACCACTGCTGTTGATGGACTATTGAGGTGACCAGCTGTTTTTGGAGCAACAAAATCACTCTGTGCAGTGTGTTTATTGGACGTGATATGATAGGAGGGCAGAAGAAGCAAAACACTAGAGTTCAACAAAACAATAATAATATGCTGCTATATAGGTGGAGTAACAATATATAAATAAGCAATTAACATAGGAATCTGTTGTAATTAAGTAAAATATGGTAAATGAGAGTTAGTACAGGATTTTATACTGTGACATATGTTGGGGAGTGCTGTACAGTGTCTTTGCTGTTTTGAGTCCGATTACATTTGCTACATGCAAAGACAGATTTTTATTTCCTGTTGTAACTTATTACAATTTTTAAGACCTTAGCCCTTAAATCAAATGGTCACTGATTGGATGGATGTTAACCGGCACATATTTGTACATGTACATTGGAATTCTTGTGTGGAATACTCAGCTAAGGTGTGAGAGAATTAGAAGGGGATTTGGGTGTTGCAAAAGTTGTATTTTCATTAGATGTACTAGCACACGTTACAATCATTAGCCTGTGCAACATTGCAAAGGTGAGTGTGTATAAAGTAGTGCAGAGTTCAGGGACTGAAGCGGTCATACATGGTGTTCTGTCTTAACAGGTGTTTTAACTAGTCAGCAATCAACCTGGAGATCGATAGAAAATAGACAAATGAAATGAAGCAACATGGTGTTGTCTTTTATAATCTGGCACGGTTGAATGGACCCATGTGCAATCAATTGTATTTTATCTTCCACAAAGTGAGGAGGATTGTTAGTCTTCTTTAAAGTACCATGGTAGAAATGGTGTTAGCATTTTGGATAAGAGCATGGGTACTGGGTTCTATGGTCTGAAGAGACACAAGTAAAGCTTTGGAGCAAATGTGTTGGTTTTGTATAAATGGACTTCCCAGTAGAACATTGATCCAAAACGTTCATCCACATCCTGAAAAAATGGTTCAGCGACCACAGAATCAAGATTCTGACATGATTTCAATCCCTGACCTAAACCTGATTGAAAACCTGTGGGAAGAACTGAAAGTTAATCCATCAGAGAGTAACAAAGAGTCTCGGGACAGATTCTATAGTAAGGAGTGTCTGTTACCTTATGTATTCTCATCCAGTAATATAGAAGACTGTTTTTTGCTGAATGCTGAGGTGCTAGTAATTGTGACACAAGTGGTTTGTTACTAACTGAGGTTAAGTTTATTAAACAGAATCATTATTTCGTAGCCGTTTGTCATTCATTTTAACCAAGTGTGTCAGTAATTGTCAAGCTGATTGTACATATGGTCAACAAAAATCGATCATTTCACAGGTATTATCAGAACAGTAACAAACTGTTGGGTACTAAAACTGTGACTAAACTATTCTATCTTTCTCCTTTTTGGCAAATATTTAATAAGTAGATGATGTTCTGATGGTAAATCACAGCAGCCACTTAAAGTAGTGATATCTTGGACTTATGAATACTTTTTATTGTATGTATTTGTATAATGTAACTGTTAGCCTGTCGTGATGATAGCCGAAAATGTGCTATAAACAATGGGGAATAAAAAATAAAAAAAACAGTCAATCAAAGTGATATCTTGACATTATGTTGTCATTATTTCTTTCCTTTTCACTGGTAGAGTAGTGATCTTTTTGTAACAAAGTATCTCTTCTGTTCCACAACTGGCAAGGCATTCTTACACAGAAGCTAAGCAGACATTTGACAAATCATTTACCATAGGAAAATGGTAGAACTAAACACATCTTACTTGATCTTCTGGTGTGTCCTCATCTTTCGGGTTCTCTTTGATTTCCGCTGCTGGAATTCATCTTGTATTTTGTCCTTCCTCATGAGTAAGTGTATGCACTTACCTCTGTGTGGGGCAGTGTGTATTTGTGCACGCAGTAGGGAAAAAAAAAGTGCTGAGACTTGCCTTCGAAACACATACTGATTATTATGTACACTAAAACAATGCATCCATTCAGAAACAGACATGGCTATGAAGTGTGTATTCTTGATTTTGGAAAAGGTTGACTATAATGAAACCATCACAGAATGGCATCTCGCAGTCTACAATACCATGATAGTATAACGTGATGCATAACATGTATGGTGAAAAATACATGTTATTGTCATAATTTGTCGTAGTGTCAAACTTTGCTGTGGTAATGTGAGATTTCAGACACAGCCCGGACCTGCTTGGCTCACCATCAGGTGCATTGACAGAGACATGTTGACTGTGTCATGATTTCTTCCCCCATCTTGTTGTGAAAGTTGGGCATGAAATATTTCATGCGTTTAACGACTATTCCTGTATTTCTAGGAATGTTTTAAAGGCAGCTGGGGTACCCACAAACTGCTCCACAAGAAAGCAAGTATGTGAGATCTTGACATTGCAATTCTTTCACTGGTTTTACATGTAATTATTCCTCTGACCTCAGAATTTTTGTATTTAAACAGAGGAAGACAAAACAAAGGATGAGGGAAAGAACTGTGTCGAGAAGGATGTCAATACAGACCCCTGGCCAGGATACAAATTCTCTGGCAAGCTGCGACCTCACTACCCTCTGGTATGAGCATGGGGTATACAGTGGGGCAAAAAAGTATTGTCAGTGACTGATTGTGCAAGTTCTCCTACTTAGAAAGATGAGAGAGGTCTGTGATTTTCATCGTACATACACTTCAACTATGAGAGGCAAAATAAGAAAAAAAATCACATTGTAGGATTTTTAAAGAATTTAATTGTAAATCATGGTGGAAGAAAAGTATTTGGTCAACCACAAACAAGCAAGATTTCTGGCTCTCACAGACCTGTAACAACTTCCTCTTTAAGAACCTCTTCTGTCCGTCCACTCATTACTTGTATTAATGGCAGCTGTTTTGACCTCGTTATCTGTATAAAAAACACCTGTCCACAGCCTCAAACAGTCAGAGTCCAAACTCAACCATGGCCAAGACCAAAGATCTGTCGAAGGACACCAGGAAGAAAATTGTAGACCTGCACTAAGCTGGGAAGAGTGAATCTACAACAGGCAAGCAGGTTTGTGTGAATAAATCAACTGTGGGAGCAATTGTAAGAAAATGGAAGACATACAAGACCATTGGTAATCTCCCTCGATCTGGGGCTCCAGGCAAGATCTCATCCCATGGGGTCAAAATGATCATGAGAACAGTGAGCAAAAATCCCAGAACTACACGGAGGGAACTGATGAATGACCTGCAGAGAGCTGGGACCAAAGTAACAAAGGCTACCATCAGTAACACACTACACCGAGTGTGCAAACCTGTTGAAGACTTACAGGAAACGTTTGACCTCTGTCATTGCCAACAAAGGTTATGTTATAAACTATTGAGTTGAACTTTTGTTATTGACCAAATGCTTATTTTCCACCATTCTACAATGTGATTTCCTGGATTTTTTTTTTTTCATTTTGTTTCTCATAGTTGAAGTGTACCTATGATGAAAATTACAGACCTCTCTCATCTTTCTAACTAGGAGAACGTGCACAATAAGTCGCTGACTAAATACTTTTTTGCCCCACTGTGTTTGACAAACATCAAATAAAGGCTGAAAAAGAATCGTTTAGGTAATGTTTGTCTGATCGTCTCTCCAGACACCCATGCGGCTTGTCCCAGGGAACATCCAGAGGCCAGACTATGCTGATCACCAACTGGGTAAGTGTGAAATCAGTACACAAACATTTGATTACACAAACACATTTCTGTGTTTCCTACAGTTTCTGTGCAGCCTTAAGGTCTGGTGTTTTTCATTATTTCAGCCTTAAATATTGCTTCTCCCTAGTGTTTAACCGTTTAAAGTTCATACTTTTGTTAAATCTGGCAACTTGCAGTCCATGTTGTGGTGCTCACTGCAAGCCGGAAACAGTCACCACTTTAACTGTTACTTTCGTGAAGTGTTGTATTTATTGTTTTGCAGAAAAGAACAGTTGTTCTCAAAGAATGTGTTGTCCAAGTATACAAGTAGATACTAGGTCAAGATTTAACATTTTGGACTGTTCAAGCACTGTTTGGTGAAAATCAAGCACAGCACACCACCCTGAATCTAGAGCTTTTTTAAACATATGGTTGTGAGAAAGTCTGTATAACAACAACCCAAAAAAAATATGAAATTACCTACTTGCTTGCATAAATTTTTCAGAATGTGATCTGATATTTACCAAAGTCATAACAGTAGACATACACATTGTGCCTAAACAGGTAAGCTGGGAAAGACTACGAACACTTAGATTTATTAAATGAGGAAGCCTCCATTTTAGCAGTAGTTTTTTCAGACTTATCAGACTTGTACAACTTCAGAGGGTTTTTCCACATTGTTTTGGGGTAATGTCTGTAGCTGTAGAATGGTCAGTAGCAGCAGCACTGAATTTCTCCAACTAGTGCACAGTTTTTGATGAACACTAGTGTTAATGAGAATTCTTTGGTAGCCATATAAATACAGGTATGCACCTGTATAACCTTTGTGTCATGTTTAACATCCACAATACGATCTGTGAAACAGGACATTGACCGGACATTACCTGAGTCACATAGTATAAATGTAATAACATGAACACACAGTCATGTAATGTCAAAATAAAGGGTATTTTCACAGGAAAACTGTGAAAATGATACGTCATTTATCAGAGATGGTGCTGAAAACACATGTGGACCACTAACATGGCATCCAAAGCATAAACTCTTAGTCACATGCTAAATCTTTTTTGCTTTAATAAAAATCACAATAATTATAGAGAATGCAGTAATATTTAGTTATGACCCTGGCTGGGAAAGCTCTAACAATTAAGAGAATGTTGTGATGGGCCTGATAATTTTGTTTGATGGAAGCCAAAACACTGAGAGACAGTATTACAATCAGAAATGAAGCAGAGGCTCATGAGTGAATGTGAATCGGTTGATATTGTTATAGATTAGACAGAATTCAGTAAGAATTAGACAAATTCTTTTGTAATCAGACTTTTGTTCTTGAGGCTTACACTTTGTGTGCCACTGTTTTTAGTACCAGGCACCTCTACAGCCTACACTTACAATCTTAATTGTAACACCTGACATCCCGAGAGATAATCAAACTATAGGTTCATATATTTTCCAGCCTTGACCGTGTATAAATAATAGTGTTCAGTAAAGACATGACAAATAATGTTCTGTGTTATTAGTTTAGACAGAATGTGTTTGTCTATAATTATGACTTGAATGAAGACGACAGTCTTTAACCACATAGTCCTTAATAACTGTTTATGAACTGATGCTGAAATCCAGGCCATTAAAATGTGTTCAGAAACAATTTCTTGCAAATGTACAGTAATACATTGAGTAGATGTTTCTAGTAGTACTAAAATTATTAGTGTTAACTCCTGTTCAGATTAGTACAGTATGTGCTAATTCTTGGCAGAGTTCTGAATGTAGATTTACCTGCACCGTGCTGTGTGCATGTGTGGTTGATTTAAGTGCAGTATGTACCTGAAGCTTTTCTGTTACAGTGGGGCAAAAAAGTATTTATTCAGCCGCTGATTGTGCAAGTTCTCCTACTTAGAAAGATGAGAGGTCTGTAATTTTCATCATAGGTACACTTCAACTGAGAGAGACAAAATGGGGGAAAAATATCCAGGAAATCACATTGTAGGATTTTTAAAGAATTTAATTGTAAATCAAGGTAGAAAATAAGAATTTGGTCACCCACAAACAAGCAAAATTTCTGGCTCTCACAGACCTGTAACTTCTTTAAGAAGCTCTTCTGTCCTCCACTCGTTACCTGTATTAATGGCACCTGTTTGACCTTGTTATCTGTATAAAAGACACCTGTCCACAGCCTCAAACAGTCAGACTCCAAACTCAACCATAGCCAAGACTAAAGAGCTGTCAAAGGACACCAGGAAGAAAATTGTAGATTTGCACCAGGCAGGGAAGAGTGAATTTACAATAGGCAAGCAGGTTGGTGTGAATAAATCAACTGTGGGAGCAATTGTAAGAAAATGGAAAACGTAAAAGACCATTGATAATCTCCCTCGATCTGGGGCTCCACGCAAGATCTCATCCTGTGGGGTCAAAATGATCATGAGAACGGTGAGCAAAAATCCCAGAACTACACGGAGGGACCAGATGAATGACCTGCAGAGAGCTGGGACCAAAGCAACAAAGGCTACCATCAGTAACACACTACGCCGAGAGGGACTCAGATCCTGCAGTGCTAGGCGTGTCCCCCTGCTTAAGCCAGTACATGTCCAGGCCCGTCTGAAGTTTGCCAGAGAGCATATGGATGATCCAGAAGAAGATTGGGAGAATGTCATGTGGTCAGATGAAACCAAAATAGAACTTTTTGATAAAAACTTATCTCGTCGTGTTTGGAGGAAGAAGAATGCTGATTACATCCCAAGAACACCATATTTACTATGAAGCATGGGGGTGGAAACATCATGCTTTTGGGGCTGTTTTCTGCAGAGGGAACAGGACGACTGATCCGTGTTAAGGGAAGAATGAACGGGGACATGTATCGTGAGATTTTAAGCCAAAACCTCCTTCCATCAGTGAGAGTATTGAAGATGGAACGTGGCTGGGTCTTCCAGGATGACAATGATCCCAAACACACCGTTTGGGTAATGAAGGAGTGGCTCCGTAAAAAGCATTTCAAGGTCTTGGAGTGGACTAGCCAGTCTCCAGACCTCAACCCCATAGAAAATTTGTGGAGGGAGTTGAAAGTCCGTGTTGCCCCAAAACATCACTGCTCTAGAGGAGATCTGCATGGAGGAATGGGCCAAAATACCAGTTACAGTGTGTGCAAACCTGGTGAAGACGTTTGACCACTGTCATTGCCAACAAAGGTTATGTGTTATTGAGAATTGAGTTGAACTTTTGTTATTGACCAAATACTTATTTTCCACCATAATTTACAATTGAATTATTTAAAAATCCTACAATGTGATTTTCTGGATTTTTTTTTCACATTCTGTCTCTCATAGTTGAAGTGTACCTAGGATGAAAATTACAGACCTCTCATCTTTCTAAGTAGGAGACTACACAATCAGTGGCTGACTAAATACTTTTTGCCCCACTGTATACAACTGCAGCAGAAGAAGTTGGTTTTGCTTGCCAATATAAGGCTCGTTTGTCTGTTGTTGTTTTACAGACGCTGATTTGTCGACTTTGAACTTATAAGAAGAGGGTGCTATTTAGGACATATCGTGAACAAAAGAGCTGTATTATTAACAGCATATTAATTGATGAATACCTCCGTGAATAAAAATAGTGATTGGCAGTTAAGTACGTGATCTGTTGTAGCTGATGTGAAGACTCAGATGGTGACAGTCTGAGCTGGTGTAGGATACATGTGCCACAAGAATAATAACTGTACCGAACACTGACTAAGCAATGTTTTTGTCGCCTGGTAGGTATGTCCGAGACGGAACAAACTCTTAAAGGAACATCCCAAATTAAGATCCTCTCTCCCGAAGAGACTGAGGGCATGAGAGTAGTTTGCAAGGTAATTCATTCTTTTAATTTAGAACTGGTTTAGTTTGTATTGTGTCAGTTATTTATTGAACTGAGTGAAAATTATTAACCACTTGAGCACTGTTGTACTGTTGCACTTTGGGTACATAGTATGTTATATTTTACACTTTACTGCAAGGATGTCAGTATATAAGTGTTTTCAATAAAATGGGATAACCAAACTTGTATCTTAATATGATGACACATTACATGTTGAGGTGGGTTTTGGTAATCACTGATTTGTCAGTGATTGTTTTGTAGCTGGCACGAGAGGTACTTGACATTGCTGCCATGATGGTGAAACCTGGAGTCACCACAGAGGAGATCGATCATGCTGTACATCTGGTAATTTCCAACCCACACAACTTAAACACCACTCGTACATAACTCACTGTTAGAACAAGAAACAAATCAAGTCTGTCTTCCTGAGACATACAAGCTTAATATATGGGATATGAATCTTGTCTGTGTATCGGACTACTTTAATGCCGATGTCTATTTGATTGGACGTGACTTGAAACTAATGAACTACTCTATTAATTTAGACAAATTAGTTTCATTCTTAGATTTATCATCTACACCTCCCAAGGAGGTTGATTCCCTTTTTGAGTCTTGGTCCTCCCAAGGTCTTTTCCTCATAACGCTTAGGGAGTTTTTCCTTGCCACTGTTGCCCTAGGCTTGCTCAATTTGGGATTGGACATGGATATTAGGAGATGATCTAAAATTGTAAAGTTGCTTTGAGAGAATGCTTTATTGTAAAAAGCGCTATATAAATAAATCTGACTTGACTTGTATTGAATAAACACATTTCTATAAAGGTATGCGCCACATGTCCTTTGAGTCCGTGGTCCGATCCCGTATCGGGTCCGACATTGACTCGTCGGATATGTGACGGACAGGACTGATCCACTTACCGATACGTATTCCGTTCCACATCTTACCATGAGTGCACAGCAACTTCAGTTTGCAAATGAGTGAGCGAATAGTATTAGCTGGTTTTTTTTTGTTTGTTTTTTTTACCTAAAATATTTCAAGTACAATTAAACTTATCAGTTCCTACCAATGCATGTTATGCTATAAAAACACGGCCACAGGTAGTGAAAAAAACCGTCTGTATTAAGGAAACCTCTCTGCCAGGACCGGTGTGTCACGTGACCACATACATTATCACGTGGTACTGTGTTGGTATGCTCAGCTATAGCATTAGTTCAAAATCAGAGCTCAAAAGTGCAGCTCCACTTTCAGAGAAAATGCGAAATGCTGTGTGTGGAAAGCTGATTTGTTGTAAAGGATGTTTCACCTCTAAAATGGCAAAGCATCTGAAGCACCAGCATGAAATGCTTCAGCACTGTACTTTGTTTGACCGATTGCGGTTTCTACACACCTGCTGCGTTTAGCCTTACGTCTCTTAATCTAATTCACACAATGAACCTAGGAATACAAAAATTCTGTACTACTGTTGATAAGTAATACCTACTGCTGAACATGACTGTGGATCCAGAAGGCAAGTCCATCACATTTTTTATTTTTAACGTTAAGCTTTTTTTCTCCCTCATTTAACCCTGTTTTCTTAACATGTTCGTCATTTCAGCAGGAGAGAGTACTTATGATCAGTAATTGAGAGAAGTTTGGTGTTCCTCGGTCACTACTTTAGAACATTGAGCCGCTTTAAAACTTTTTACCTATAATAGGTTTTAATGGGAAGAAAAGTAAAGATTTGAAACGTATACCTAAACATTTGGCAAATATTTATCATCATTTCAGTTGAAAATTGGAATCGATAAGAAGGGAAATGATAAAATGCAAACATGCCCAACTCTACAGTTCCTTTTTTGCTTTTTGTTACTTTTATATTGTCTTGGCCTTGCAGGAAGAAGTTTTTAAAACTCTGTTTTTGCTGCACTTCATCTGTAAACACAGGTTCTTCTAAGCCGTGACTGTCACAGCATACAAAAGTTTACAAGTTGCTTTATCTAATTAAAAATAGTTCATATGCCTACTTATTTTTGAATGTTGGAGAGAAACTAAATCCTTGTAAAAAATGAAAAATGCATCGTGTAATTGCATTATAGGCCGGTATCACGTGTTACACTGGAGAAGTATGGGAGTGATCTTGGAGCGAGTGTGAACACCAATGCGCCAACTTTGGGGGGGGAGAAAAGCCGATCTGCTCTCCACTCGCTCCCACTCTGCACTGTTCTTGGCAGAATGTCTAAGGGTGCACTCACACTAAGCACTGTTGCCTGAACCGGGCCAGAGCGTGAATGGGGAGGGGGGACAAACGCGCTCTGGCCGGCACTCACACTAGCCTCAAACAGAAACGTGCTCCAGCGCGCTTTCGTCATGCTTTCGTCATCACCATGCTCGCTTGCGCAGCACACTTCATGGTTGTACATATGATCGGGTAATCACATACGTTTATGCCGTTCTTTGCTTTCGTTTTGTGCACGCTGTGCAGCTGCCTCCGTAAGCACCAGATGCCGAAAAATAGTTCATCAGTACATTTATTATGAGGCTTATTAGAGCTGTGTGTCAGCGCGAACAAATATAAATAAAAAGGCCACGTATAAGTATAAGCATTAAGTCCGATGTTCAGCATAAGAAGCCGGAACACAGTGCGCTGCATTATCAATACACTTATTATAAGGCGTATTAGGGCTGTGTGTCAGCGCGAACAAAACAAAACCAAAGAAAGGCACAGAAGTATGTTATTACCCGATCAGATATGTACAATGATGAAGTGCGCTGTGCTGTGTGGGCGCGTCTGTGATGACGAAAGCGTGCCGGAGCGCGACTGCACTCACACTACAAACGTACTGTGCTGGAGTCCAGCGAACCGCGCTCCGGCCCACCTATTTCAAGCGGGCCCGAGTGCGATTCCCCCGGTGCGATTGAGAGCACTCACACTAGCCAAACGTGTGAATTGCCTAGTGTGAGTACACCCGTATTTAACATGTCAGCCTAAGAAGACTAGATGCCAGGCAAAATTTGGGTGGCATTGCACCTCTTAAAAGCACCTAAATGATGAGCTACAGGTTTTACCAGGATGAGTGCTCCCCAGTACGAACACAGATTCTGGTAAAATATCGGGACAGTTGTGGATTAGTTCCTGTTTGTGGTAGTAAGCTGATGCAACACAGGGACAAAATCATCATCATCATAAATTCATTGCATCATAAATACAACAGGAAATGTGGTGTGTTGTCACATAAGACAGTTTCGTAAATGTTTGTGTGTGTCTGTCGGAGAAATAACGAGCGAGTGTGGGGTAATGAGCGAATCAATGAGCAGCACACTGATGAAATGAAGAATTAAATTATTTTACCCATCTTAAATAGCAATAAAACGTCAGTGCTATGTTTATTACAGAATCCCCATATAGCATTACTAAGTATAATCTACATGTGTAATGTTATATACTGCCCGGATAAAAAAAGGTCACCACTTGGATTCAAGTAAGCATTGGATAACTACTGAACTGATGACAATGTTTCAGCTGGCAACAGGTTATTTAACCCTAACTGATGCAGTGAGTAGCTTCTTATTTGTTAAACAACCATATCGAAAGACGCATCCAGTGGTCGTGGAAAAGATGTTAATGTGTTTCAGAAGGGTCAAATTATTATTAAACTACTAAAATCAGGTTAAGGACTGTCCAACGCATTATTAATAAGTCGAAGAACGGTGGGGAAACATCATGGAATGCTGTCGGAAAAAAATCTTGAATGATCGTGATCGACGATGACGTAAGTTTGGTGAAATCAAATCATAGAAAAACAACAGCAGAACTCATGAATATGTTTAATAGTGAAAGTAAGAGCATTTCCACACACACAATGTGAAGGGGAACTCGAGGGATTGGGACTTGGCAGCTGTGTAGCCTTAAGAAAACCACTTGTTAGTGAGGCTAACCAGCGAAAAGGCTTCAATTTGCTAGGGACCATAAAGATTGGACTCTGGAGCACCTGAAGAAGGTCATGTGGTCTGATGGGTCCAGATTTACACTGTTCCAGAGTGATGGATGCATTAGCGTAAGAAGAGTGGCGGCTGAAATGATGCAGCTGTCATGCCTAATGTCTGCTGTACAGGCCTGTGGGGGCAGTACTATGATCTGGGGTTGCTGCAGTTGGTCAGGCCTAGGATCAGCAACATTATGTGCCCAAAGAATGAAGTCAGCTGACTACCTGAATATACAAAACGACCAGGTTATTCCATTAATGGATTTTTTTTTCTTCCCTGATGAAACGGGCATATTCCAAGATGACAATGCCAGGATTCATCAGGCTCAAATTGTGAAAGAGTGGTTCAGGGAGAATGAGACATCATTTTCACACATGGATTGGCCACCACAGTCCAGACCTGAACCCCACTGAGAATCTTTGGGATGTGCTGGAGAAGACTTTGCACAGTGGTCAGAATTAAATGTTGTGACATCACAGAAGCTTGTGGAAACGATTTATGTCAGCAAATGCGTGACGTAATCAAAGCTAAAGGGGGTCAAGTTGTGTGTTACTGGAATTGATTGATTAGCCAAGATACAGTATTGTCCACCTATAGTACTTAATCATTGTTCCATTCTCAGCTGCACTTTGCTGGGACATTTGGAACTGTCCTGCGATCCACACACTGTTTGTGGGCAGTTCCAGTGCGCTTAATTCATCCGAGTGGTGACGCATGCTCCTCATATTAGCTAAACGTTTCTCAGTACTGACACACCTCACTACGCTGTGGTTCCTGTTGCTACTCACTAATTACTCGGCTGTTTGACGCACACAGACGGCTGCACACCTTATTCTTCATCCGTAACTTCAGAGTTAAGTGCTCATTGCTTCAATTTGTGTTTAATGAAACCTTCCGCACGAGAGTCTGGTCTGTTGCATGTCATTAAAACTGTACATCAGCTAGTGTATCTGGTAAGGTCATATAGGGGTTTAGTAGGTTAATGCCCTTAACAGCAAGTATAATAACCTTTTCTGACCTTAAGACAAGGAATAAGGAGAATGAGGCTAAAAAGTTTAACATGAATTGTTTGTAGACTCTTTCTTTACAGAAAGCAATGGCAGAATTGTGCTGTTACTGCCATCATTTATTAAACTTAATTGGTATATTTTACAAATGTATGACTAATCATAGCCCTGTAAGGTTTTTTATTTGTTGTATAGAACATTATTTCACTATCTTAAAATTCTTGTAGCAAACATTATCCATGTTGCTGCTTTGAGACAATGCTCCATTGTAAAAAGCACTATAAGTAAATCTTACTTGACTTGACAAAACAGTAAAATATTACAATACTAAGACATGATAATTAACAAGGGTCTGCTGACTTGATGCATGGGCTTCTTGACCACATCTTTGCTTAGTCTTTTGCAGTATAAATGTGGTCTGGGTTGGGTTAAAACCCATGCACACTCAGCCCGACATGCACTGCCAGCCTATATTCATGATGTCAGACAGGAACGGGAAATTTGTCGTTTGTTGATGTTTACTGAAGAAGAGCAAGGATACCCGGTAGCTTTAAGTTAGTGATTGGTAATATTTGTGAGCAATTTGTTTAGACAGTGACGTTTCAGCATCTATGTTTGTCTCTGTGCACATTTTAGATTCAATGCTAGCTTCACCCATTTTGATCCTATTATTAATAATAACGTTTTGTTGAAGATGTCTAAATAGCCCTTAGCTAGCTGGCTAACGTAAGCTTTTAAGATGTCTTGCTAGCTGGAGCGATAAATAAGTCAATAAACAGGCTTTTTCCCTGTTACATTTCGGCCGTAGTCATTTTTCTCCTACACTTAGACACACACATCCTTTATACAGCCAACAAAGATACTGAACTAACAGATAAATAGAAAGTTCTATGTTGTTAATGCTTGTTTCTGTTTGTTTTTAAAGATGCATCAGTCAATATTTAGTGCAGATACTAAATGTTCAGTGTGAGCCCTGTGGATGGCACGACAAACATTTGTTGCGTTAATTAACAGTGCTAAAGCGGGACTTAGTATATTGTATATTCATTACATGTAGTGACATACTGTATTTAAAGCCCTTTGTTGTTTTACTTTTGACCAAACTGGCATGCATCTCAAGAAAATCCAGAAATCCAGTATCTCAGATTATTAGAATATTCCATGTAATCAAACAGAAAAGGATGTACGATACAGAAATGTCAAACTTCTTACAAGTACTTTAATTTGTGCACTCTGTATTTGGTTGGAGCTCGATTAGAATGAATTACTGCATCAGTGCAGCTGGGCATGGAGGCAGTCAGCCGGTGGCACTGCTGTAAGATTGTGTTCAAGCTCAGGTTGCTTTGATAGTGGCCTTCAGCTTGTTTGTATTGCTGGGTCAGGTATTTCTTATCTTTCACTTGACAGTACCCCAAAGACTGTCTTTGGGGTTCAGGTCCAGAGAACTTAACAACTGCTCAAGCACAGTAATGTCATGGTCAGCCAATTATTTGGTAGTAGTTTTGGCACTGTGGGCAGCTGCTAAGTCCTGCTGGTAGATGGCTGCATTAACTTTCAACTAGATTAAATCAACACCAGAAAGGACATTTCAGACTGAAAACCTCGACATATTTTATATCATAATACTTTCCATTATATATGTAATGGATGGTAGAGAAATAGTGTGGAGGCTACATTAAGAATAGTTTTTATATTATTTATATATATATATATATATATATATATATATATATATATATATATATATATATATAATATATATATAGATATATAATATATATATATATATAGTTTTTTTTTACAGAGCTCAAGATCTTTTACACTGGCAATTTACTTCATTTACAATTTTACTTAATATTTCTGCAGAATGAAGTAAATCACATGTAAACCTAGTTTTTTATACAAGGTTTATATATGAAAATTTAATGGAATGGAACATTAAATTTTGTCTTGTAGATATAATGAAATTCATGTTTAAAATGACATGGATGTGGGAAATTAAAACTACCTTATAGGTGGTATAATCCTCATTTCAGATTTTTTTATATTATAATATATATATATATATAATATATACATACATACATACATACATACATACACAACACATTACATATATATATATATATATATATATATATATATATATATATATATATATATATATATATATTATACATATATTATATATCCTTATATATATGTATATATATATGTAATATGTGTGTTGTGGTAATGTATGTATGTGTGTGTATATATGTGTATATATATATATATAATCTCATATATATATATCTATATATCTATATCTGCTCTCTCTCTCTCTCTCTGAGAGATGATCTCTCTCTCTAGATATCTCTCTCGGATCTCCTAGATCTCTCTCTTTCTCTCTCTCTCTCTCTGGTAGGTCTCTCTCTATCCTCTATCTCTCTCTCTCTATCTATGTGTATCCTATCGCTTCTCTCTCTCCTCTCTATCTCGTCTCTCTCCTCTCTCTCTCTATCTATATATAGACAACAGACATACACACACATTACACACCATAATACAACACTATATATATATATAATATATATATCATATACACACCAACACACAACCCACATACACACACACACAATAATGGAGAGCCGATAGGTGATATTTATAAAAACTAAAAAACGGGCTACTTAATAGAAGTAAATATAGCAAATGGGTGGTTCCAATGTGTGGATGATCACCAGGCTAAAAAATTACGGAGCCCCGAATTATCAAGGAGGAACAAAAAACGAAGTTATCAAGAAACTTAAAGGAGCCCCCGAAGTATCAAGGTGGAAAAAAAGTTTGTAGAAACTTAAATTGTTCCTTAAATTTAATAATCCGTTCCCTCAAATTGTCTGTTCTGGGTCATAATATGCAGTAGGCTGAACAGGGTGTTTTACCCATAGACTGTATACAGTATGCAGTCTATGGTCTAACCGCTATGCTTGTAATCCAGTCAAGTAGGTGCCGAGACTACGTTCACCTTAGTGGCTAAAGTTTCATTTTATACTCACTTATTTCGTCTTTATTTTCCACTTATTTCATGTCTTTATTGGTCAAATAAAACCGTTTCATAAAAGAGCCCACGTCATTCAACCTACGCGCTGACTGCGTTTGGGGCTGAGGGTGCACGTGACGTCACTGCTGCTGAGTGCATATGTCTGCAGCCAGACTCTATTGAAGTTTGCAGTTATAGGACTGTTCACAGTCAGCTTACCACACATCAGCATAAATAGTCATATGCAGAATATAGGCCAGTGCTGGAATGCCTTACTGGATGTGTTTTAGACTGGATATATTTTATCTATCCAATCAGCAGCTGTATTTTAAGTTGAAAACATATGTGATGCACATGAATGTAGGACAGACAGTAAAATTATAGCATGGCACCATTGTGCCCGTGGTGTTTCACATAACTTGGTATCTAAGATGACTCTCCACAAGCTTCCATTGCTAAAAGGCTGTCAGACAACATGATTAGTTAAATATGGGCTGGCACTCAGTGCTGTGGTATTATGACAGGAAAGGGGAAAATTGATTACCGGACACTTTGTTGAGCTACACCAAGTTCAAATGTACACTCAGCCATCTCTTTATTAGGTACACCACCTTGTTTTTACACTCATTGTCAATTTTAACAGTTCCACCTACTATATAGATGCCCTTTGTAGTTTTACAATTATAGACTGTAGTCCATTTGTTTCCCTACTCACTTTGTTGGTCCCCTTTTACTCTGTTCTCTAATGGGTGGTGGATCTTTCTCAGCACTGCAGTGACACTGATGTGGTGGTGTGGTGGTGTGTTGGTGCGTGTATTTTGCTGGTACGATTGGATCATACACAGCAGTGCTGCTGGAGTTTTTAAATCCAATTTATTTATTTTTTTCCAATTTATTAGACACATCCACCTTTACATTTACCACCTTTACATTTAGCAGACATTATCCAGAGCGACTTAGAATTTATGCAATCTTACAATCCAAGCAATTGTGGGTTAGGGCCTTGCTCAAGGACCCAACAGTGGCAACTTAGCAGAGGTGGGATTCGAACCCTGGACCTTTTGGTCCATAGCCCAGTACCTTACCCGCTAGGCTACCACTGTCCCACCTTGTAAATGTAAAGTCAGACAGTATCTCATCTGTTGTTGCAGTGTTGTTAGTCATCCTCGAATTCTTCATCAGTGTCCACAGGATGCTGCCTGTAGGATTTTAAACTCCATCAGCACTACGGTTGCTGATGCACTCCTACCAGCACAAGACTCACTAATACAGCGGCACATCAGTGTCACTGCAGTGCTGAGAATGATCCACTATTGTTATAGCCGAGGCCGAGATCAAATTAAGGTTTTCTTTTTCATCATAAAGGGAAAAAAAGAAGAAATAAAGAAAATTTGAAAAAATGTTTGTATTTCACTTCATTCATTATACATTATATTAACAAATATTATATTCCATCATATATTTTGTAGAATATGACAAATAATAAATAGATGATATTTATATGATAGTTTTAGTCACACAAAGGCAATGTAACTTTTGGAAGCAAAAGATGATCGTTTCCCTTCTCTCAAAACTATTCAGAAGTCATCACAAGTCAGCTGAATACAGTCAGCAATATCCATTTCATTATTGTGTGAAAACATAATAAAAAAATTTTTAAGATTTTGGGGCATGGTAAAGTAAAGCGAAAAGGTGAAATTGCACACTTGCAATCTTAACATCAGATTATTCAAAATAAAACGTGTTAGTTTGAGTTCATTTATTGTTTTCCAAGCTAGCCAATCAGAGTGCAGATTTTATACTACAACACTGATCCGCCACAAATAGTAAGTGATCTGTGGTGGTTGATAATTTTAGAACTACAAAATGTATCCACTGATAAAATGGACAGTGAGTGTAGAAACAAGGAGGTGTAACTAATAAAGCAGTCAGTGAGTATATGTTCTTGTGGCTTTAAAATGATATACAGTTATGCAGATTTATGGCAGATACCCTGGTACACAGTACTTCTGGTACATCACACAGGCTGAGTTCAGAGGAAAGTAAATTATAAAGGTGTATGTTCTTCATTTTGGTTAAATATATATATTCCCCCTCTTGTAGGCATGCATAGCACGCAACTGCTATCCGTCACCTCTCAACTACTACAACTTCCCAAAGTCCTGCTGTACTTCAGTCAATGAGGTCATCTGCCATGGCATACCAGACCGCCGTGCTCTACAAGAAGGGGACATCCTCAATGGTAGAGACACACACAATGTTTCCATGTCTTTCTTTTTCAGTTCAAATCCTTATTTAATCACGACAATTATTTGTTGAATGAAAAACTCCATAATAAGAATTCTCTCATTTCAGTGGACATTACTGTTTACCACAACGGTTACCATGGAGATCTAAACGAGACATTTTTTGTGGGTGAGGTGGATGAAGGGGCAAAGAGGCTGGTGCAGACTACATATGAATGCCTTATGCAAGCTATTGATGCTGGTAAGGACACATTTCGTCTCCGCTTTGCATCATGGCATTCACAGTTAGATCTACATATTTAAATTAGTGTAATATTGTGCTATGCATCCACAATGGCCTCTAGGGGTCAGAGCTGCACTGAAGTATTATGCAGCTCACTAATGGAATGACTAACTGAAGTGTTGCTGCAGTGAAGCCCGGTGTGCGTTATCGGGAGCTGGGGAACATCATCCAGAAGCATGCGCAGGCTAGTGGATTCTCTGTGGTGCGGAGTTACTGTGGACATGGGATCCATAAACTGTTTCACACGGCACCCAATGTCCCACACTACGCAAGTGAGCATCTGTACACGCACATAAGCAGCATATTTAAATATTGATGTATAGGCTGCATGTACCACCAAGAACTAGATATTAAGACATCTGCCCATTTATGGCCTTTTCCCTGTATTCACATTTCTCTGCGTGTCCTTAACCATAATTATTTTATGCTTGTATGCAGAGAATAAAGCTGTGGGAGTGATGAAGCCTGGTCATGTATTCACCATTGAACCCATGATCTGTGAAGGTAAGAGTCTATTGAAACGTAATTTAGATAAGGGATTTGTGTAATGTACCTATGTTCTCTTCACTGTTCATTCAAACCACACACAGTAAGAACACACACCATCTGCTGTGGTCTAATGTGTTGTAAAGGTGCCTGTGTAAGACATGCCCTTTTACAAACCTTAGCAAATAATGTCTTCGTGTCAAAGCTTAGCCTGCATTGAGCAACTACTACCAGTGGCAAAACCTGTGGAATCACCACACATTCATGTGTTCATCCAGCCTTTTTATTGCACACTAAATGAACAAATCATAGATATGAAACCAAATATTATTGCTTAGTGGCTGAACCTTGTGATCTCTTGAAACATGCCCCAGTTTATGTTATGTGTTTGATCCGTTTTGGTTTTAATCCAAAGAAAGATATGTTGCAATCTTGGTATTAAAGCATCCCTTTGGTGCTACAGAAGATAAACACATAAAATCACAACAGTAAATCAGAAATATTCCAAACTTCAAGTACAGGTATGCGCCATTTAATGACCAGATGAAAAAGAGACTCGGCGAGTGTGAACCAGTTTATATAGTTATAGTTTTGAAAGAATATGCACATAGTAGGGCGGGACAAACAAATGGGACCTACCTACAATGGGACAGGCACACAAACGATCGGCATTTATAGTGGTGCTTAAGTTTGTGAACCCTTTTTCTGCATTTTCTGTATTTCTGCATAAATATGACCTAAAAGTAGATAAATAAGTCCTAAAAGTAGATAAAGAGAACCCAGGTAAACAAATGAGACAAAATATTCTACTTGGTAATTTATTTATTGAGGAAAATGATCCAATATTACATATTAATGAGTGGCAGAAAGTATGTGAACCTCTAGGATTAGCAGTTAATTCGAAGGTGAAATTAGTCAGGTGTTTTCAATCAATGGGATCAGGTGTGAGTGGGCACCCTGTTTTATTTAAAGAACAGTGATCTATCAAAGTCTGCTCTTCACAACACGTTTGTGAAGGTGTATCATGGCACGAACAAAGGAGATTTCTGAGGACCTCAGAGTTGTTGATGCTTATTAGGATGGAAAAGGTTACAAAACCATCTGTAAAGAGTTTGGACTTCGCCAATCCACAGTCAGACAGATTGTGTACAAATGGAGGAAATTCAAGACCATTGTTACCCTCCCCAGGAGTGGTCGACCAACAAAGATCACTCCAAGAGCAAGGCCTGTAATAGTTGGTGAGGTCACAAAGGACCCCAGGGTAACTTCTAAGCAACTGAAGGCCTCTCTCACATTGGCTAATGTTCATGAGTCCACCATCAGAAGAACACTGAACAACAATGGTGTGCATGGCAGGGTTGCAAGGAGAAAGCCACTGCTCTCCAAAAAGAACATTGCTGCTCCTCTGCAGTTTGCTAAAGATCACATGAACAAGCCAGATGACTACTGGAAGAAAGTTTTGTGGACGGATGAGACCAAAATAGAAGCGTTATGTTTGGAGAAAGGAATACACTGCATTCCAGCGTAAGAACCTTATCCTATCTGTGAAACATGGTGATGGTAGCATCATGGTTTAGACCGGTTTTGCTGCATCTGGGCCAGGACAGCTTGCCATCATTGATGGAACAATGAATTCTGAATTATATCAGAGAATTCTAAAGGAAAATGTCAGGACAT